>JBBPJP010001080.1:0-10954 GCA_038088775.1 Boletus barrowsii
GACTTGCCCCGCCCCTCTCTTTCTGGTTGGTACACAGACACCGGTTGAACACGATTATCGAGTCGACGCGTGTCTTGGTGCTCGATCACGGCCGCGTGGCCGAGTTTGATGCACCGGCGACGTTGTTGGCGGACAAGTCAAGTCAGTTTTATTCGATGGCGTTGGAAGCTGGGTTGGTACAAGACGCAGAGGCCATTCAAAACGAGCAGGAGCAGGGTGGGATCGGTGCGGTACAGGAAAGTGAGAAGGAGAGGGTGGATTAGAATGGGCACCGAGTCTTAGGAATGTTGAAGGGATGAGGAAGTCAGTTGGAGATTGCACGTCGTTTATTTGTTTTATACAAGGCCAGCCTTGCTTCGCCACGGCTGTCAACCGATTAAACTCGTTCACAGGCTAAATTACATCATCGTTCACAAAGATACACAGTATTACAATGGCTTCTACGACCTCTGAACTCGTACACCCGTCGTTAATTGTCCACGTTCAAATCGATCCTAAAGACCTGTAAATGGATTGTGAATGAGCACGATGTGGCGGCGAGGACGAGAATTCACTCACCCAATGAGGGAGAGCGCACCAATGATATTACTTTCTTCAAGCAGATGCGAGTCACCGAAGTGAGTTACAGCGGCAAAAAATTCCTTCTCGTTGATAGTTAGACGCCGTTTGTTGACAAAGAGATCCCACACCCCGTTCGCTTGAACATTGGAAGCAGCTCTGCAAACTATAGACCCGAAAGTCTGCACTGGATTGATCATCCAAGACAGGTCAACAATCGTGAGGGGAAGACCATGACGTTGGCCCAATTTGGAGATAGATGCAACCAGGCATGCAAGCGAAAATGCTGAACAGGGCTGTGGGCTGTCGAGCATGAAGTGGAAGACATCCGTTGCTCTGTCGGCGAACGGAGATGCAGGAGTGAGCTTCTCGCTGATGATGAGCATGGGAACTAAAAAAGACATGTTCATGTATGAATATGCATGACGCGAAGTCATGTAGCATGCAGAACGAGGCTATAGAATGCAGTATTAGCTGATCATGAAGATGTAGACATGAACGTTCATACCGCTAGAAGACGTGGAAGTCTCGCAAGGATCGCTCGCCATGTCTTGTCTGACATTCCGTCCAGGTTATTGAGAATATGCATCACTCGACGAGCATTGCGTCTTTCCATGAAAGTACCTACATCACTCGAAGTACAAAAGCTCTATACTAGTTATGCCATATGACTCGGTCTAATAAACTTATATAATCTCATTATAAGCAGAAAGGTAATTGGCTGGTGGTAAAATAATGTGTGACCAAATATATATCATATAAAGCATGTATAAAGCATATATCTGCACAATAGACTTTGACCTGGCATACCTGAGCTATAAAGGGTTTATAAGCATTTGCCGACTTCACTGATTTTGATGCAAGTGCCCCACCATGCCAACCTTGATGTTACTGCCCAGATTGTGTTGTACTGTCACTTCCTGGCAATCTCACCCATTCACCTAATGATTATTTGTATGATTTAACTTGTGTAATGTGTACCTTAGCAGTAAACCGTACAAGTTTGTACCAATGTTACTTGTTGAGATCTAGGTTCGGAATGAGATTCACATCAGGGTCAATGCCTCAACTACATCACGGGTTAGTGTTATGGACTACAGAGGGGGTACACTTTTTCACTATGCTTTTTCGTTCACTCGTCTACAGACTCATTCTCTCACCGTATGCAGTTGTATTTGTAGCAGAGTCGTCCTCTGTTTCACCTATAAGGTTGTATTCGTAGTGGAGTCGTCCTCCACACTACCAGATATGTATTCTGATCTGGTTTCTCTTTTGTCTCACACGGCACCCTGCCAATACCATACTTAGCCTTCTTTCCACTTCTGCTGCAGTCACCTTCTTTCAGACTTCACTGCCTGCGGCACTGCTTTCTATTTTTACCTCATCATGACTCTTCATGACTCGTACTGACTCTTATGCTGTGCATCGAGTCATATATTCTTGACTCACTTTGACTTAGAGTGCTGCGCACTCTTTCCTTATTTAGAAGGGGCCTACCGTATATAAGGACTTGCTCTTGCTCCCATGTATTTTCCCTCTAAGCTAGTTCTACACAATATCAGCATTGTTTCTAGTAACCAGCGAGTCTAGTGAGCCTAACCTAAGGTACCTAGATAGCTGAGACCCGCTTAGGCCTTGCATCGTCTCAAGGCTTGGCATTTGGAACATCCGTGCTCCTCACATTACTCGTCACACCTCGTCCCTTTTGCTTCGTTCTTTGCTTGTCACGCAGCACGCTACGCTGTGCGTTACAGTTAGTAGTCCTGCACAGAAGCACAACAAGGACCAGCTTTGAGCGCCTGACAGGGCTACATTTCAACTAAGGAAGTCACAATAGCTACATGTAAGCATGACACTTAGTTACTCGTATAATCACAGGCCACAAACTTCAAGGTGTGAGGATTGCATGAATAGAATATGAGCAGTGACTGCCAATGAATGGCCTACAGGGACAGATGTGCGTGAAGCTGCAGCAAGGGCACAAGATAAATGAACTCCAGACCATATCACACCTCTCCTTCTTCACCCTCACTTTCCTCCTCCTCCTCTTCAACATCATCACGTTCATTGTCATCATCCTCGTTGTCATCTCCATCATCATCATCAGTTTCATCACCATCATCTATAGAAAATGGGATAGAGAATAATGGAAAGTGATCCCAGGGTTCTATAGCACCAGCACAGACTTGTGTGGAAAACTCACAAGACTTTTCTGTATAGGAGAGGAGGAATAGATTTGAGGGTGGTTGGGTAGATAAAGTAGAGTGAAACTTAGTACTTAATCAGTGGAGAGAACAGGGATGTTTTTTGTTGTGTATACCAGGCAGTAAGGCCTGGTTTATATACATGTAAGATCTGTTTGTACTTGTGTACTCCTATACTATGTATGGTAAATAGAAAGTCGTACCATAGAATATCATGGAACGATGTGGAACAATATGTCAGCAAGTATGACATATGCCAAGACACGATAGATAAGCTATTGGCTGGTCTTACCAATCATGAGTAATCATCGACATGTCATATCAGATTTAAGAGTCTAGGCTGTTGATAAGAAAGATAAGAGAAAGGCTAGACCTTCGTCACTGATTCTCAACACTCCTCCTCATGGAGATGATTTGTACATCAACAGTTTGACTCCCATGTGTAATGATTCGAAGAGATCTGCAAGTTGCTCTTGAGTAGGAACATAGAAGAGTTCTATTTTCTTATGTTCTTCAACACATTCCCGAATGTAATGGTGTCGGACTTCAATGTGTTTAGTGCGATGTTCCTGAGCAGGATTGCTTGCGAGAAAAATTGCTCCTTGATTGTCAATGAAAAGTGGAACCTGTGGTAAGGAGAATCCAATTTCATGAAACAAGGATTTGATCCAAGATATTTGTTGGGCAGTATCTGACATTGCCATGTACTTTGCCTCAGTACTGGAAAGAGCAATAGTTTTTTGCCTTTTTGACACCCAAGATACTGGACCATCAGCTAGAAAGATGACCATGCCTGTAGTTGATTGTCTGGTTTCAAGATCAGTTGCCCAATCTGAATCTGAGAACACCAAAAGTCCAGATGACTTTGACCCATTAAAAACCAATGCAAGATCCTTGGTGGAAGCCAAGTATCATACAATGTATAATGCATGGTTCAAATGATCCTCAGATGGATTTGCGGAAAACTGTGACATCTTGATGACAGCAAAGGCTACGTCTGGTCATGTTCCAAGCACATGATGTATAAGAGGGATCCAATGACAGATTGATATTGTGAGCGGCGATCATGTGTCAATTCATGTAGCATGATTTGAGGATTGTAGCCTGGTGGTAATGGAGTGCGACATGACTTTGCATTCTCCATCTGAAAACGTTTGATAACTTTTTCAGCGTAGGCAATTTGATCTAGGATCAGAGTTCAGTTTTTGCGATTACGAGTAATACGCATTCCCAGATACTCTGTTGCAGGTCCAAGATCTCAACATTCCCAAATCTTTATGAAGGATTTCTTCTTTCCTTGGAGGAGTTTTGGGTTTGAACCCATAAAGAGTGCATCATCGACATAGATGACAACAATGATTACTTCTTCTCCTGAGAACAAAAAATAGACACCAGGATCAGCTTTTGATCTGGTGAAACCTAAACCCAACAAAGATTTATGTAGTTCTTTGTTCCATTGCAAAGATGCCTGTTTTAAGCCATATATGGCTCTGTTCAGGTAACAAACTTTGTTTTCCTGGCCTTTCATAAGATAACCTTCTGGTTGTTCCATGAATAACTCCTCCTCGAGTTTGCCATATAAGAAAGCTGTTTTGACATCGAGAGCCTCGAGGTCCCAGTCTTTCATCGCTGCGAGAGATAGGAGCAATCTGACAGTCTCAAATCGTGCGACTGGTGAGAAGGTTTCTTCAAAATCAATCCCATGGATTTGAGTAAATCCTTTAGCGACGAAGTGAGCCTTTTTGCGACTGTCACTTTTAACAGTGAATACCCATCCACCTTTTATGGGTTTTCGACCTTTGGGAAGATCAACAAGTTCCCATACATTTTGTTCCTGGAGAGAGTTTATTTCCTCATCAGTTGCTTTCCGCCATTCAGCTTGCTCATCGGCTGATAATTGATTAATGTCCTTATAATGTATAGGGACATCTTTGGCACCAAAAGCGTGTGTCATGATCTTGGTCATGAACGCATTTGAAAAGTTAACTGTGGGATCATCATCGTCGACATGCATATCAGGTAATGGAAGCTCATATGGATATGGCTCCTCCTGCATCTGAGCATCAGGTGTAGGTGGACGTGGTTGAGGTTGTGGAGGAACTCCCCCTCTTCCTTGTTTCATTATATCATGAACAAAATCTCTTTCATTCCTGATAGCATTTTCAATCTCCACTGGAGACTTGACACCATAAACGGAATCAGGTCTTACGACTGGTTGTCGTATCCGTGTGGAGCGTCTATAGTCAAACTCGCCTCTCAGATGATTCTGATTTGGAGGTGGAGGCGGACGAGGTGCTCTAGTGGAACTGCAGGATGTGGTGGTCTCTGCTGCTGTGGAGGATCCAAAGGAGGTTAATTGCCTCTTTGAGGTTCCGGAGGCTGCTGGAGCTCCAGGGTCGGCATCCTTGATGGTTGTTGGGGAATAGGCCTATTATCTTTTGATTTTTTAGCCTGTTCATCTTGTTGTGGTGGAAGATCGTCATCTTCATCTGATGTATCTTCATGGTCGTCCAGCTGTTGAGGGTTGTTTCGAATAGGTAGTTTGTCTGATCTATTATCAGGACAATGTGGAAAGACATTTTCATCAAAGGTGGCTGTTGAGGAGATGACTACTTTCTGTCGTTTCAGTGACCAGAAACGATATCCTTTTGTTCCCTGTTCATATCCAATGAAGGTCATGGCTTCGGATTTCGGAGATAACTTATTGTCCTGAATATCCTTTGGTATGAACACATAGGCTTGCATTCCAAAAACACGGAAGTAAGAAACATCTGGTTTCTTTCCATTCCATAGTGTGATTGGTGGTTTCCATTGTAACTGTCTCATGGGTTGACGATTATAAATGTGCAGCATAGTTTCAACGGCATCCTGCCAAAAAGTAGGTGAAAGGCAAGCATGATGTCTCATAGCTTCAGCCTTTTCTAATATAGTGCGATTGAAATGTTCAGCACGTCCATTCTGCTGAGGGTTATGAGGAACAGTCTTCTGATGCTCAATGCCATGTTCAACAAAGAAACGTTGAAGGTCAGAAGCCATATATTCTCCCCCTAGGTCCGAACGGACCTGAAGCAAAAGAGTACCAGAATGCTGTTCTGCCCAGGAAACCCAGTCCCGAAACGCAGACACAGCATCAGACTTTTTCGCCAGACAAACAATGGAGGCATAACCACTAAAATCATCAAGAAAGGTCATCATCCAATGCTTCCCAACACGAGAGTGAGTAGGAAACTCACACAAATCTGTGTGGACTAAAGCAAGGGGTGTAGCAGACCTGGAAGAGGAAATGGAAAAGGGGCGCTGATGCACCTTACCAAGCTGACAACCTCGGCAAGAGGTAGTGGGAATTTTGGTGGAAGCGGAAGGTAATCCATCAACAAATGAGGAACTGAGAAGGAACACATTATCTGAACAGTGCCCGAAATAGAGATGCCACAAAAGATGTAAATCCTTCCCAGACAAGGCAAGACAAGCGACAGAGGGACAGATGGTGGAGGACTGAACCCAATGAAGCTTGTTGTGATCTGATGCAGGATATCCCTGCAAGATTAAGCATCCTTGCATGTCCCGAATCTGGGTGGTGGTACCAATGGTGCATCGAAATCCTTGGGAAACTAAACCCACAATGGATAACAGCTGATGCTTGATTCCAGGAGTATACCAAACTCCTGTAAGAACCACAGTCCGTTCTTGTTTGCCATTAAAGTGTCGTAACACCACTGTTCCTGGTCCATACATAGGAACCATAGAACCATCAGCAACTTGACACATCCTTTTGTTATCCTGCTGTGAGGAGAAATCTTCCAGGAAAGGAGTTAGATGATCGGAACATCCCGAATCCACCATCCACTTATCCCGATATTCAGACTTCTTAGAATCACTCATGACATAGCAAGAACCATAGCCATCATATTCATCACTTTGGAAATATGTAGGGCCAAAGTAGCCCGACTCGTCATTGTGTGAGTCATTCCAATCTAGGAGATGACCTGAATCGACGCCGGATTTCCACTCTCCTGTGATCAAATCTCGATCTGGATTCCCATAAAAACCATATCCCGAATGAAACAAGACCTCTTTACTCTGCTTCTTTTTCTTCTTCAAGTTCCGCCTGCTGGTTGGTCTCTCAATCTGCGGAGTGGATTTAGAGGACCCTTCCTCGAAAGGACTGATCGGAAATGCGAGGCATTTTTGCGATGGGTTGTTCCCCATCACTACCATTGCCCCAATCAAGACACTCTTCTTCAGGATCAAAAGTCCTGAGATCCACGACCTGTTGAGTTAAACCTTTAACCATTTGATCAGAATCAGAATCAGAAATATCAATGACCATGGAAACCATGTCTGCTACATGAGTAGCCTCATGAGCACGAGCTTTTCCTTTGCCCTTCTGGAAATGATTTTGTTGGGGAACAGCCGGATTTGGAGCTTTACACTTCCCCTGGTTGTTCTGCTGCTGTTGCCCTAGAGAATTCTGGGGCTGTGCATGCTGCTGGCTCTGAATGGAAGAAGCATGCTTCTCAGTTGTGTGCCACGAACTGTGACAGATCTTGCAACGCTCCTTCTTCTTGCCTGAATTGTTTCCTCGAGGTTGGTTCATTGAAATTCGATTAGCCAGAGAGGTATCCTGGCGATGAGTAGATTCTGCTAAGATCATTGGAATGATCTTGGATGGTTTAAAATCAGCAGTTGTAATGGTATGAACTGTGGTGGATACCATGGTACTCATAGAGTCTGGAAGTCCAGTGCATAGAATCATCGCCCAGAGATTATCTAGGAGATTCAGTCCAGTTTCGTTTAGTTGAGAGAACAAAGTCTCCAACTCTGCAATCTGTCCTAATGGATCCTAACTAGGGTTCATGTGCCATCAGATTGCTTGATGGAAGATATGAAACTGGCCAGTGGGACCAGTTGGCACATAAAGAGTTTTGAGGGCGTCCAAACTCCCTTTTGCAAGCAAGGTGTGATTGGTGTCGTAAACCTGCACAATGGCAGTTCGGAGATGGTCTTTTACATAAAGCGTGATGATACCTTGTGCCTGTAAATCGGAATCAAGCCAAGCTTCTCTTTGCTCATCAGTTGTCCCTGCTCCTGTTGGATAAAGGGATTGTCCAGATGCAATCCGAGCCACTTTGAGTGTAGCGAGATAAGCATTGATGGACTCCAACCAGGCAGTGTAATTGTCAGCGCCAGTGAGCGTGAGGACGTTCTTGGTGATGCCAGATTCAGATTTCGACATGGTGACTAGATTATATTTAAAAGGAGATAGTCAATAATACTGTTAGATGATTCAGTGGAAATAGAAGTGGAAAGAGATGGTAAAATCGGTATGGCAGAGATTTCAGGTGTAAGGACCCAAGGTTCTGTTGAACCTGGAAATTCCTTCTTCCCTTCAAGCCAAGAGTATGGCAGAAGATCCAAAGATACTAGTTGTTCAAGACATTCAAAGTCAAGATCTGGAAAATAATGGTAATTGTCGACAGATATGTTCGACACCCAAGAATATTCCAAGTCACATGCATCAAATGGATTAATGATAAAGTATTTGGGAAGAAGATAGTTCAATTCTCCTACTCTATCTGGATAGTGCCTCGTATAAGGAGGCTTAGCGCTGAATGGCATGTTGCAGACATAGCGACCCCCTAGGACCTGTGGGAGCGGGTAGAGGGGGTGTAGGATTGACAGGTTCCAATTGGCGCCTTCTTTGACGAGGGCGGACCAAAGGTGGGTTGACTCTTTGTCTCCCTGCCCCGTTTTCCTGCAGCGGACGAATCTCGTCCTGGCCCACAGGTCATTCCTCTGCCAGTCGGCCATTCTCTGTTTGGAGTTCTTCTATGTGCCACTTGCAGGAATGAACCTCTGCTCATGCAAGGTCCAGGAGCAATGACGACTTGCACCTTTGCTGGTCCATTGCTTCAGCTCTAGCCAGATTTGAAATAAAAGTAAAGTGAGAATCGAAACGATCATGAAATGTCTGCCTCCAGACCCTATCTAGCTCTGCGTAGTAACACTTGATATTGGGAATATCCCACCAAGTGTTGAAGAACGCTCCCATCTTCCATTCAAAAACCTTTAGTTCCCAAGCGACGCCTGCCTCGTATGAGATGGCATTGTTATTAATAGGAAGAGGGGCAAGCTTGTTTGGGTCAATGACCTTCTCGATATCCACCTCCGGTTTAGCAAACGCAGGATAAAACCTTTGTTTGTACCGCGGAAGGTACTCGTATCCCTCATGGTGCAGGAGAATGGGAAAGATGGAGTTAATACATACTTCTTCTTCACGTGAGCCATAACAAATGGGAAAACTGTAACCTTTGAGAATAGAAACCAAAGGCTTGTCATTGTATACCGTAAAAAGAAAATCCTTGTTTTGTAACCCTGTCTTTGGGGGAAACCTGAGGCCTTCTCTGGTAATCCTAATGACATGTGCCTGCCGTCCCGTGAGAGCGAGATTGAGCATTTCTGCTCGAGAATCCTCCACGGCATATACTGCCAGGAGTTCTGGCCTGTCTAGGGCCATGATCTCGTTCCTGTGGACCTCGGGGAGGGTGCCAAGGTTCCAGTACTGGAACACAGTGGCGTTGGCGGTTTGGTTGATGAAGGGGGCAGCCATTTCTGGGTTCTGGAATGTTATCAGCCCTTCTCCCAGCTAAATTTAGCAGATTTAGAAGGGGCCAAAGAGCCCAATCCATTTCTTCCTCAGTGATATGCCCTTGAGGCATCCTGATAGGAAGAGGTGGTATTACCACTTCATCCACTGGAGGTGGTGTAGGTGGTCTAAATATGTAAGGAGGGGCCACGGCATGCGCATCAATATGAGGAGCAAATTGCAGAGCCCAGTGATTCTCGTAATGTGGTGGATCCATCCAAAAATTATGTAATAATAAATGGTGGTGACTTACTCTGTAAGCAGATGGTCTGTTCGGTGGACGATTGAGAGTATGGATTTCGTCTAAAGCAGATGCCTGATATGAGATAGTATGAACTGTGTTAGTCACCCAGATTTGAATTGCAACATTCTGAGTAGAACCAGTTGAAAAATAACGACAAATAATGACAAATGTCTGGGCAGTTATGATACAGAAGATGTTGCACTGATACCAGGCTTCAACTTCTATAACCCATGCACCAAACTGAATGAAGACTGAAAGGCACCAGAAAAAGGCACCCAGACCTCCCAGAAAAGTGAACACTGGAAAGGGGAACGGCATAACGTAAAGACCCTTTCAGGCAGGGCTCATAACCTATAGAAAATGGGATAGAGAATAATGGAAAGCGATCCCAGGGTTCTATAGCACCAGCACAGATTTGTGTGGAAAACTGTAATGCACAGCGTGGCATGCTGTGTGACAATGAAGAATGAAAGCAGGAGGGACAAGGTGTGACAAGTGTCGTGAGGAGCACAGATGTTCCAAATGCTGAGCTTCGAGGTGATGCGAAGCCTAAGCTGGTCTCAGCTATCTAGGTATCTTTAGGTTAGGCTCACTAGACTCACTGGTCACTAGAAACAACGCTGATATTGTGTAGAACTAGCTTAGAGGGAAATACATGGGAATGAGAGCGAGTCCTTATATACGGTAGGCCCCTTCTAAATAAAGAAAGAGTGTGCAGCACTCGAAGTCAAGGTGAGTCACAAATATATGACTTGATGCATAGCATAAGAGTCAGTACGAGTCATGAAGAGTCATGACGAGATAAAAATAGAAAGCTGTGCCGCAGGCAGTGAAGTCTGAAAGAAGGTGACTGCAGTGGGAACAGAATGAGGTCTAAGTATGGTATCAGTGGGGCGCCGTGTGAGTCAAAAGGTGAACCAGATCGGGAGACATATCTGGTAGTGTGGAGGACGACTCCACTACGAATACAACCTATAGGTAATGCAGAGGGCGACTCTGCTACGAATACAACCATGTACGGTTAAAGAGAACGAGTCTGTAGATGAGTGAACGAAGAGTGTAGGAAAAAGTGTACCCCCCTCTGTAGTCTGTAACAAAAACTCACAAGACTTTTCCGTATAGGAGAGGAGGAATAGATTTGAGGGTGGTTGGGTAGATAAAGTAGAGTGAAACTCAGTACTTAATCAGTGGAGAGAACAGGGATGTTTTTTGTTGTGTATACCAGGCAGTAAGGCCTGGTTTATATACATGTAAGATCTGTTTGTACTTGTGTACTCCTATACTATGTATGGTAAATAGAAA
>JBBPJP010001081.1:0-10937 GCA_038088775.1 Boletus barrowsii
GGCCAGATCATTCATGTCCAGGGTGATGATCCCAAAACCATCTGGGATATGCTCGCTAGTGTTCACCACGCCCGTGGCCTCTCGACTCAGCTTGCCGCTATGCGAAAGTTCTCGCGCATGGAAAAACGCCCGGAACAGTCCATCACATCGTGGATCGGAGATGTCAAAGCCCAAGCATATCTTATGAAGGATATCAGAATCGAGCTCCCGGATCTCTTAACCATCGTCGTCCTCACATCTGGCCTCCCTCCCGAATACAACTCTGTTGTTGTTGCTCTCGATGCTGTCAAACCCGACGAGCTTACCCTCGAGCTTGCCATCTCTCGTCTGCTCAATGAAGAAGAGCATCATCTCAGCCGAAAACAACTTGACGATTACAAAGCATCACTTATCAAGGGCAAACCCGACACCACCGCCGACACCGCTTTCACTGCTCGTTCCAGGGCTAATATCACTTGCTTTAAATGTAGCAAGAAGGGTCACTACGCTAAGGACTGCATGGAGAAGGAGCACGCTAACCTCGTCGAGGAGGAACCTGACTCTTCATGGTAACTTCTTGGACCTTCAGGGGGTGTATGTACATTATTTCTTTCGCTATCCCTTTTATTCGCTCGGTCTTGTTCACGATTCAGGGGGTGTGTTAGAGTAGAATCATTCACTATGTTACCGCTTACCTAATAAACTGTACAGTACCTAGTTTATCTCGCTGCCACCTGTACTACTGTACCTTGTCCATTATCACGAACAACATCTGCCGCTCCGTCCCGCGTTGCTCGCGTCCCGTTCCCAGCATACAACTCTTCAACAATGACTTGAACGCAGAGAGAGTATGCTGGCACAATCTTCCAGAGGCCATGGGTGGGTGGTGTGTGGGAGATTGAAGTACTGCGGAGTTTGAAAAGGTGGCGTAGCAGGATGTCCGGAGCGCACGCCTAAACTCCAGGCTTAGAATAAACTATTTGTGCCTCAGTCTTTCACTTCAATATGTCAATATGTGATGAATCTAGATCTCATTAGCGTTATACCAGAAAAACCACACTGGTAAGTAATTGTGGTAGTGATGGTGGTGTGTTTGATGGATCTTGGGTTTTCACACAGCCCAGCAGTATTCATGGCCATGCTTCAAATATTGCGAAGATCATGCCAACACGTGAGTTTAGGTTCGGCATTTCATCACAAGAATCTTGCATTTTGAAGTGGCCAACACAATTCAATCAGAGCTGAGGTAGGTACACGCGATCGATACAGTTCCAGATGGCTTCTCCTCTTTCAGCGGTGAGGGAAATAGGTTTTAGATCTGGGTGGTAACAGCATCACACTGCGCACTGCATTGGCAACTACTGTTTCAAATGCCACAACATGCCAAAGATGGTTCGGGCTACAGTTGAGCTATGACCATGATCCTGAGCTCAAAATTCAACACAACGAAGCTGTGCTGAAACAGCGTGAGCATGGAGCAAGCCATAGGCTTCGTCTTGCATGATGAGGACGGTCTCACTTGTGTGAGTTCTGTCGTGTGGTGTTGCATCATGATCTTGCACCCATCGCCAAGATCACAGCCCTCACCTTGGGCAGCAACAGCACATGCATGCATGCAGTCATCCGTGCCGCCGCAGCCGCCAAGATTAATGTCTGAAATGAAGTTCTTTTCCAGACAAACAATGTGTTCAATGTGACGCTTGCTCTGTCTGTTGGTGGTACATTGACATTTTTCGTAGCCACTTCTTGTACTCATCAGATCATCTAGATCTTCCAGAATCAACTGCAAGTCAAGCTCAGTCCAGCATTTCTAATTCTGCAACAGCGGCCAGTACTTCACCTATGGCTGAAGCGATTGGAACATCAACTCAAACTTTACAGCACTTTGCAAAACGTTGTGGAAAACACAATTGAAAAATCGTGCCTCGGGAGCTGCCAGGGGAGGGACCCCGGACCCAACTGAGTGAGCATGTCTGTGACATGTGATGCCTGGTAAATTTTCATCTACATTCACTAGTACTACTACATGTTTTCGACACACCACATTTCAACTGGCTGTGGTTTCAGCCCTCAACTGACTATTTCTTTGGTTGATTGGATTTTTGATCTACTGTACCCTCAACCTGCAGATGAATATCATAACATTGTCATATGTAAGCAAATTTTCGAGACTCAGTACTATTAGCCCATCAAATGTCCAATAATCATGCATAGTATGTAACTCAACTGCAATCAAGGCTTTGGGAGTGTCAGAAACAATGGAATTCATTGCTGCTCAGATACAAGACTTATAGATATACTATGGTAATGGAACAGCCACCCTTGACAGTCCTTCATGCTTCCTAAGTAGGGCGAAAATCTGGGAAACCAAAAAAGCAGTCAGTCGAAGGTGTGATGTGCTGAAACCATGGCCAGTTGGAAGCAGGGCAGGTTGGAAGCAGGGCCAATCAATAGCGCAGGTGGTCGAAAACATGGTAGCAGACTAGCAGTGAATGTAGACCATGCATCACACATCACGGACACACTCACTCAGTTGGGTCCGGGGTCCCTCCCCCGGCAGCTTCCGAGGTGCAATTTTTTCAATTGCGCGCAACGTTTTGCAAAGCGCTGTAACTCAAACTTCAACTTCCACGCCGTCAGCGTCGGGCGGCACCTCAAAGACTAGGGCAATCGTGGGGGGCGTCGTTGGCAGTGTTGTTGGGCTTCAACTTGAAGTTCTAGCGATCGTTGGGGTCACCGCATGTAACTGCTGCTGCCCTTTGAATCGGGCGAGAAGTCACACAGTTAAAGAGTCGTAATGTACTGGGGAATCGTACTACGACAGGGAGCTCTTAAATACTGTAGAATGAGGTGCTGATTACGAAGGGGGTAAAGACACTGAATTGGGTAAAGACTGGGGGTGCTCGAACTGAGGCAGTGCGAGACTGCGAGTAAACGAGCGGGAAACGATATGTCCAAGAATCGGGTATAATGGTAGATGTAGTGGTCCCAGTCGATGTCAGTCACGGCGGCGCCGTTACACCGCATTCTTCCTGAAAAACAAGAAACCTTCTCAACCTCAAGCTCCGATACGGTAGAGCACATCCCTTCCGCTGTTTATACAGACGGCACTTCTTTCGGTCTGTCGGACGTGTCAAACACTGATATCCGCCCTCTGAACGAGCGCAGACAGTGACTATTGTTCTGGGCATCCGACAAACAACTATTTATTATTTAGCTTTGTAGCAATGTCAAAAAGTGCGTTAGTACTGTAATGAACAGAATGAACGTGATAAGCTGGAGAGCAGCTTATCGACAATATAACATGAACATGCTCATCATCAAAAAATTTCAGCTTTGTGTTCAGGGGCGACTCCCAGACAGAGCCAACCAGGTTGACGTCCTCGAAGGAAGACACTCCCTTCCCATACATTATGCGAATGCGTCACGCATTGGAAAGAAAATGCGTTAGTGGCCCAACACCTTTCGCATGGAGGTGATCAGTGCTTTCACACTCGTTCTGGTCCATCGTACAGGGGACCACTCTTGACATCGATGAGGACGAGTAGGGATATCTCGGACCGGGCGGGTGAAATATAGTACACGTGACTAATGTCGGCGACTAGCCACAGCCACACTCTCAGAGAGAGGGTCTCCTTCAAACATGACCGCGTTGAACTTGCCACTGCCACCTCCACCGATAACGACCTCGCCAACGTCGCCAACGACGTCGCAGAGACTCAGCATGGTGTCGACAACGGGCACATCATTTTACACAGCCAGAGCGTCGCCATTGACACCTGACTCTCTGGAGACACCCACAGCCGACTCAGACTCGACGCCCAGGCCCGTCTTTGCCAAACAAGAACTCCATCTCGTCAAAATCACTGGTGACACCCGAGTCGGTCTCGATTCTAATCAGACCAATTCAGTCTTCCACGCAGTCAACAAAACGACGGTCATGCACGTCGTCTCTGGCGGCGTCGCAAATGCTTACCCACATCCACTTCTCTCCCAGGTAAACCCCATCGGTCCACCTCCACCGTCCCCGCCAGCGAGCATAAAACAACCAGACGACCCCGCTCTGATGCATGTCCTTCCAATTCGCCCCATCAAGTCAGATCCCCCCTCTGCCCGCCCAACCGTGTTCGATGACCCCGTCGCACGCAGTCCCCCCTCGCTGGGATCCCGCGACTGCACCGCATCCGTCGACTCGCGCGAGACACAACGAGCACTCCCTCGCTCTCCTCCATCCGCCTTCCATAAACCCTCCTTACCCGCACACCACGATCTGGTTCATCGGGCATCGACCGACACGAGGCTCTCCATGGTGAGCGCTCGCACTGGCGCTTCCTCCTCCACACGTGCACAACGCACGTTGTACTCGGATGTATCCGAGGTCTTCGCTCCCGAGCCATCCGGGTATGCCTCTCCGTCCGGCTCAGGTTCACCCCCGTCGGCAAAGTATATTCGTGGCCATTCATCGTCCTTGTCCCAGTCCCAGCCTCCGGATAGCTCGTTTCAGCCTCCACCGGGTGGAAGTGGGCCATATCGTCCTGCGAGACGTAACACCACTGGGGGTCATATTCGCCCTGTCCAGTCTGCTCACAGCTACGACGTCGACGCGGACATCGAGGATGATATCCAACTGCAAGCAGAGCAGATCCGGAAGGAGAGGAAGCGAGCCAAGGCACAAAAAGACGCCGAAGAAGCACTCACCCGCACATCCTCTAGAAGACGGGGCTCTCTAGGCAAGGAAGACGACATCAAGGTTCTCGTGGGCAACTTGATTGGCGAAGACCACGTCAACTACGTGCTCATGTACAACATGCTCACCGGGATTCGCATTGCTGTGAGCCTGGTCCTGGTTTGGCAAGTTTATGGGCTCACTGCGCTTCTCGTAGGTTTCTCGGTGTCAGGCAAAGAATAAACGACAACTCACTAACCAAGACTTCACCGCACGACACAAGTTTTCCTTTGACATGTACGCATTCGCTCGACGCGTCGTCCGTGCCATTGCTGACCTCATCAACAGCATCGGAAATGAGCTAACGCCCTCCGCCAAGTACGATTTCAAGTTTAAAGATTACGCCCCGTGGGTATTCCGGGAGCTGCGAGAAGATTATTTCCAGCTCGATCCTGCCGACTACCTTCTCTCACTCACAGCAAAATATATCCTCTCCGAGTTGGGCTCACCGGGCAAGTCGGGCTCGTTCTTTTACTTTTCGCGCGACTACCGCTTCATCATCAAGACCATTCATCACTCGGAGCACAAGTTTTTACTCTCCATACTCAAGGAATACTATGCGCACGTCAAGAGTAATCCCCACACGCTATTATCCCGCTTTTACGGCCTACATCGTGTCAAGCTCCCAAGAGGACGAAAGATCCACTTTGTCATCATGAACAATCTATTCCCGTCACACAAGGACATTCACGAAACGTACGATCTCAAGGGAAGTACCGTCGGGAGAGTGTATTCCGAAGAAAAAGCGAAACAGAACCCCCGTGCAGTCCTCAAAGACCTCAACTGGATCAACCGTGGAAAGATGCTCGAGCTCGGACCGGAGAAGCGTGCGCTATTGTCGGAGCAGATCCGCCGCGACTCAGAATTCCTCAAGACAGTGTATGTGATGGATTACAGCCTGCTCGTTGGTATACATTTCGTCCGGCGGGGAAACAGGGACAAGGTGCGCAGCAACACACTCAAGGTCTTTTCGGTAAGTCAAAAGCGGTATCTGTCGTTGTGGCGTACGATGTCATTGATGGTCGCGTTGACAGCCCTCGGTCCCTGCCATCCGTCGCAAACACACACAGCACAAGGGCGCACGGTCACCGGAAGCGATGGCTGTGAAGCGGGCGATGCGCGAATCGGATCCGAAGCGGCTCGGTTCGGACACGTTCAACTTGCCAGAAGAATATACGGGCGACCGACAACAATTTATCTTTTATCAAGACGAAGGCGGCTTGCAAGCAACCGACGAAGCGAATCATGCGATGGACACGATATATTATTTGGGCATCATTGACATTTTGACGCCCTATTCGACCGTGAAACAGTTGGAGCACTTTTGGAAGGGGCTGAAAGCGGATCGCGTGAGTACTTTGTTTCGCGTTCGAGTGTCGAATGAATGTGTATGCGCTGTCCTTTCAGCATAAAATTAGTCCGGTGCCGCCGCAGGAATACGCCGACCGCTTCTTTTCGTTCATGAAGGCCATCATGCGGGGAGGCGATGGTGGCGGTCGGTTCAAAGCGGAATAAAACCTGGTCGCGAACCGTGTCTTTTTTTTTCTTGCTCCTGTTTTGGGCCGTTGTTTCTACCGGGACTTCCTTTTGGGCTCGGTGACGCTTTCACGCTTGTCCGGATGCTTCATCTCGTGTATTTGTTCCATTGGACGAGATGGCCCCTTTCTCTTGTATCTCCTGTTAAACATTATACCATACCTTTTTATACATAAACCCAACGCTCATTGTTTCTTTCTCCTTTCTTTTTTGTTCATGGTTCGGTGACAATCCCACTGTTCGCCCGTCCCGCTCCCGCTCCCTCCCTCTATCCCTATCGTTCACGAGAGACGCATTCGTACGTACTTTCGAACGCTAACCTGACCTAACGCACGTTCCTTCGTCTTTCTCCCTCTCTTTAATTTATGACCTCGGTTCTGGACGATGGACCCTCCTTGACGCTCCTTTCTTGCCCTTTAACCAGTTTTATACATTTCTCACCCTCAACCTTGCACATTGTAGGTTCTAACTGCACGCATCCAAGGTATAATAGATTATTTATGTAATTACATTTGGATTTCGAGTCTTGTTTTTTCGTCATCGTTTCTCCTAGTGACCTCGTCACCCGCTGCAGCTCCGTCCCCCCAAGTCAACGTTTCAACCATCGACACCACAATCCCATTCATGTACATCATATCACAAGAAGTATGATGGATGACTGGGGGTGTAACAGATCAATAGCAACGCATAGTATTGTGATGAACCATCGTTTGAGGGTTACATGTCATAACAGGACAGCAAAGCAAAGACGACGATAGCTAGGGAAGTACAAGATGATAAAACTTTCATACCTCACAGTATCTCCACGACTTCAGCACGCATATCCCCAGCGAAGTTGTCCAGCCGTTTGATTCCGGGAACGACGATCTCATGCTCAGCGGCAACTCGCTTGAACTCTCCATTGGGTTGTTGCTGGAGCAACAACGCGTGAAATGGTTGCTGCAGACGAACAATCAACCGCAAGGCTCGGAGATCCTCGTCCGCCGCGGCAGTGGGTAGAGCAAACAATGGGGAACTAGGTGCGGAACAGAACTCGGACCCAGCATCGGACGCGATATCATCTTCCGCTGTAATTCCACGCGTGAAACCGTCGAGTGGATCGCGCAGCTCGCGAATCCACGGATGAACGAAAATAAGCTTGCGTGGCTCTGCCAACGGAAGCCTGTCCGCCGTCTGAAATTCCACGTCACCAATCCCTAATACCCTAGCACGGTAAGAGATCTCTTGACCACTCGCAAAATCTTGCATACCAAGCTGTCGGACTGCGAAGATGATACAAGGGAGGTGTAGTCTGCGGGTGGCAAAGCGAGCAGGGGGTAACGAGGTCACCCGGTCGTGGATGAGCACAGCGTCTGCATGCGATAGTGAATTTCTTAACGTGGTAGTGCGCTCGTTGATTTCAGTATCAGTGATGGGAAGCGAGGAACCGGGCGGTTGACTATACACCTCGAGGGAGACTGGAAGGCAACTGTTGTATAACGATGACTTTCCAGTCCAGGCAAGCACCGTCAGGTCCCCCGAACGGGATATGATCTCCTCCAACAGGTGGCCCAACGCGGCATCTCCTTCTCCATAGTGAGGCCGAATATCACTCTTGAAGATACCTATTAACGAGTACGCAATGTCTTCTTCCACCGTTGCGTTCCGTTTCGAGGCCAGCCGTAGCTTCTCTCGAACGGTGAGATCGTTGGGATTGAAGGCAATGATAGTGTTGCGAGCAATGCCAATGGCATTTGCGAGTTCCTGCATGATTTCAGGCGAGTCCTTGTGGTTGGACCGGATGTCACCAAGGTAAGGCTTCCAATCACGATTGTAGAATCGGATTACCGTTGCCGCAAGAAGCTCTTGAGCAGTCCAGGCCCGCAACATCCACATACTGTCCGTGAGATCACCGAGGGCCGAGGGAGATGCTACGTCCTCCAAGAGAATAAACGTGGCCGCGGATGCTTCATACCATTTATACATCATTGTGAGCGATTGGTTCAACACCGAGCTGATCGTCTTATCAATGCAACAGGTGTCGCTCCAAGCCCACCGATATCCGTCTGAGCGGACCACCTCGCAGAATTTGCCCAACTTGTCGTTTAGCGGCGACGAGTCCAGCTCCCACACCGAGCCGGCCTGATTGACGTCTTGAAAGGAAGGCTCCTTCCCTTGCCATACATGCGAGAGTGTCACATATCGAAAATATTCCTCCGCCACCTGCTGGATACGCGTGTTATCCAACTCCCTTGTCATAGAGGAGACCATCTCTTTGAACTGTGGTTCCGATTTGAATATATTTGTGCGTTCGGGGACATCGCACAGACGACCACTTTTCACGTCAATAAGTACCAGTGGCGACACCTTGAGGACACCACGAATGATGATGTTCATCATCATTTCTGACCGGGATGGTGATACGTATTTCTTGCCCAGTCCTGTTCAATTTAAGTCACACTGTTGCTTTCCCGTTGTTAAAGTGATACTGACGACGGACAGCCTGATCAAGAGACGATTCTATGAGGGAAACCATGCGAGAGAACGCAGTGATTGCTTCGTCGTACCGCTGCAAACCATGCAGAGCGGCATGTCTCCTCTCGTACCCCCACGGACTCGAGGAGTCTGTCTTGATTGCCTGCGTCGGTTGAAGTCAGGAACATCATACGCCAGGAAAGCGAAGCCGTACGTCATCTGCATCTCTCAACGCGTCCTCCCATAAGCCCAGCATTGTTCGTGCATTGCTCCGCTTGACAAGAAGACCCACAGGGTTTGAAGGGTTCAAGTACAACGCAGTAGAGTATTGTATGATCGCTCCAGTTGGATCCTTGGATTCCACCGCCACATCACCGTTGGTTTCGAATGTCGTGAGACATTTTTGCACAATATCTGAACTCAGAAACTCAGCGTACATTATCTTGAATGGACAGTGAGGAGGCGTACCAGGGTCCCAAGCAGTGGGTACTTCATCTGTTGAAAAGTCTTCGCCGAGGGTCTCGATCATGACAGAAAGTGGCTGTGACACTTCCGTATGGCCAACTGCATGCATAGCTTTCCACAATTGTAACTGAATCATCGGCGCGAGTCTCTCAAAGTCCCATCCAAACATCTTTCAAATAGAGTTGGTGCGATCACAGAGGAACTCGAAACCACTGACTTACAAGTGAGATGACCACTAGGTAAGAGCTTTGTTGGAACGGGATGGCTTCTTGTGCACGCTTGAACAGTTCTATTGCACGTTTATTGTCTCCTCCTCTCATAGACATGCTTCCGAGGAGGAATAACATTTGAGCCTGTACAATGTCTTGTCAACGTTGCTCCGATAACTTCCACTGTGTACGTACCCGGACAGTGATGTATGGCGAGTGATCGTCTACAAAATCGATCAAGTCACCTACACGCAAAATAGCGTCGTCGTGTCTTCCGCGTTTAAATAGAATGATAGCCTGAGTGAAACGAAAGATTAGCGCTAGCAACGATGAGGACTACAGATACATACCTTGATTAGCAAGAGAAATTTATTCTCGCTCGAGAGACCATGAATGAACACGAGATCAAATATACGCATGGCCAACTCGTGCTCCCCATTGCAAAGATGGGCGACAGCATTTGCAAGATAACCAATGATGGATGGTTGAATGTCGATAGACTGGTGTGGATGGTCAGCGAAGCACACGACGACAGATGCGTGAAATTTACCTTTTTAGCATCGTCAATGGCGATGTCCCAATGTTTCGACCGAGAGCGCACGAGAGCGCGGTAAGCGAGTGTGCGTGCGTGATGTAAGGTACCCGAAGGTTGCACAATATCTGTTGTCAAGAGTTCCTCGACACGAGTCAAGTCGCCTTGCTTCCACGATTTGAATACCGAATCACTGATATTCATCAAGGGCAGCTTTGTTGCTGTGAGGAAGTGCTTATAACAAGTGGGACCGCTTACGTTTACTGTCAAGTACGAGCTCGGAAGGATATCACGAAGGCCGTGGATGGTAACTGTCCCATTCTCTTCTCCAGTCACGACGCAGTCGTCGTTTGGAGACAGCGCAACAGACTTGGATTCACTTGCAAGCTCGATGACTGTCCCGATTTGCTGGTGTGTAGAAGTATCCCAAAAAAGTAGTGACTGGTCTGTGACGGTAACAGCGAACTTTTCGTTGCGTGACAGGACGATGGAAGCCTGTTCAGCATCAGGAATAGCCCATTTATTGAGGAGGGCTCCCGAGGATGTGTCGAAACACTTTGCTTCGCCTGACGTGGCGGCAAAAAGTCGATGACCGTCAGCTGACCAAGCGAGCGGTGACGATATGATGGAGCAGAACCAGCAGGGTATGTTCAACAGCTGCTGTCCACTGTTGCTGTCGTAGATGCGGATCGACGTCGTGTCCGTTTGGTCCCTTACGCTCCACTCAGACCCAACCCTTAACTCACCTGCACAGCCATATCTCCCCAACTCACTTGGTCAATACAAAATGTTACATAAGTCGGATTCCAAGACAAGCGTTGAACAGTGCGCGGCTGTTACACATACATGTCGTCGTTGTCGTCGTCGTCGTCATCGGGAGCATCCCGCGTTTGTGCGCGTCGTTTAGGCCGTGCAGGCCGTGATTCACCCGCTGCCGTGGCCACAGTGCCCGCCCCTTCACGTTCCTCGGGCTCTTGCGTTTGTGTCTTTTTGCGCGCCGCTGTCGAGTAGAGGGGACGCGTGAGTCGATCGTGCA
>JBBPJP010001082.1:0-10927 GCA_038088775.1 Boletus barrowsii
TATATATGCACTGGGTAGTGGTATACTTGTATTATGTTACCTACAATATTGCCATGATAACCCTGAAGGAAGGTTATAAGGTTTAAAGAAATAAGGTATTACACTTCTGGTACTTCTGTGCACAGTTTCGGAAGTGGTTCTGGTGTTTCCGAGTTTGGAAGAGCGCAGGAACATTTTGGAAGTGGTTCTGGTGGTTCTGAGATCAGAAGACACAGGAATATTCCGGAAGTGGTTCCAGAATAGGGGTTCTGAGATCAGAATGCTCGGAACACTTAGAACTGCTGTTGTTTGTCACAGGGTCCTCAATGTCGCCTGCAGTCAAAAAGAGACCCGTTGATGATGTCCCTGGCGCAGTCTGAGGTTTTGCATGTGGATTTAGTGCAGTCGTGCGTGAACACTGTTGACCATTTTCTGTGGTATGCCATATGCCAGCCTTGTCGCCATCGTCTGTGGGAAGTTTGATCACATGATGGATGAATGCTCTGGTTGCCGACACCATCATCAGCATCGGTATTGCTCCATGTTTCACCTTGGTGGATGATGGTGTCTTCTTCACTGAACCCACCCGAGAATGTGGTCGCACACATGATTCTGTCAATACCTCGGTGTCTGACATAACCATAGACATGCCATCCATTGTAGCGTTCACAAGTGCCTCTCGTGGAGGTGGTAGGCCAAATGAACCCCTGCGTGAGCAAGCGCGATATTCCATGTCGCGCATCTCTTCTTGTTCCACATCAATGATGCCAATACCATGAAAATGTAAGAGAATGAGTGCATAAAGAAATGAAAAGTAAGAGCGAGACGTATGTCCATCTTTGCTAGTCATCAAGATTTTGCCAAAGTCAATGCCTGGGGGATACACGATGTAGCGCTCAAGTCCGACCGTGAGCACTCTGGTGTGGGTGAACAAGACGATACAAGGGAAGGGAGGAGGGACACTTGCCGCCATTCCACAAAACAATCTTCCAACCATGTATGGTTGACGACTGGGATCGACCATGGGAGCACATGGGTTGCCTTGGGTGATGGCTGGCTACAAGCACATTCAGTAGATTTACAAGGTGGGATAATATAGTCTCACTTACAAACCTGCTATAAGGACCTTGTTTGTTTGGCTCATACTTGGCGTAAACTTGGCACCAACGAGCATGATGAGATGTTTAAGATAGTCACACACTGCACCGGTGTAATTGGTAATCAAAATCTCCTGAAAAATGCAACAGTCAGGACAAGCTGAGATCGACAATTTTTGAAGTGTCACGAACACGATCAATGAGATTGGGGATGCCTGCCCTTGGAGTAGGATACCAAAGCAGGGAGTCAGGGGGCGAGTGGAGCGTGCCACTAGATTCGATGCTGAACAGCAAACTAAGGGTCCCAATGAGAAGGGACGCATGTGCCGCCTAACAAGCCACATATAAGAGTGAGGCATAATCGTGCAGAAGTGGACACATACCTTGAAATACGATTTGCCACTCCACTATCGCGTGATAAGCACGTCAGATTCATCAATGGTCTTTTCTTCGAAATATTCGTCTGCATCCTTGGGGATGGGCACAACGACGCCACCAGCATGCTGGATATGTGCTTCAATCGCGCGTCGTGAGCCACCTGCCAATTCTAGTGAGTGAGAGAGAAGAATGTGTCGACCGTCCCAAATGCAGACATGTTTGCCTTCAATAGAGGCATTCGTAGCGTCTCCTGGCTCTGCATCTGTATCTGCAGCAGGCTTTTGTTTCCGTTTACCCTCTGCAGCAAGGGGGTCATCGTCGACATTGAGGGTCATGCCAGGGCACAATACAGGTGGGTCTGGCCAAGCGTAGGGTGTTTCTGGGATGTGACAACCAAGACGGACGGCGTCATTGAACCAGTGCGGGGTGAGGATGCACATGTTGGTTTGGGGTGCATGAAGGGCAGTGTTGTACTGCATAGCAGGGTGAGAGGGGTGAGCGGGGCAGTTGAGGGAGGGTGAGTACCTTGTCGCTGCCCATACGGAGGGCAAAGAGATGGGTGATATCGTGAGTGAGACCAGCGTGCCATTTACCGCCGAGTGTGGTGATGCATGCTGAGAGCACCTCCAAGTCTGCTGCAGAAAGCAAGAGTGAATGTGATGATGCACAACAGAAATAGGGAGTAAAGAAAATGCATGTTGGTAGCACAAGCAACGATATCTGAGAAGATCATGGCTGGGTCTGGGGAGTAATACTGCTCACTACGACGGCCGTGTGAGTTACACAACATGGGGAAGGAGAAATATGCATGGCTGGCGTTTTGGGGTAATGATGGACAAGGGTTGATGATTGCTGGTGGACAGGGGTTCTTGATTTGATCATGACACCATCGAACTTAGCCTTGGCAGGAGGATCCCTTTAGCGTAGGGCAAGCGCAGACTTGGGCTCGTTGGTGTTCTTTCAAGTTGGTACCCAGGCAGCAAGCGTATCACACTTGCGCTTGCTCTGTGTCACAGCATCCATGTCGTTGACCTGTAATTCCTTCCACTTGATACGAATGAGGATGAATTTGAAGGCGCTGAGTTGAGAAAAAAGGTCGGTGGGTGGTGGAGCAAATCGGAGATGTTGAGATGCATCGAGAGCAATCTGGCTGTACAAAGCAACATGAATGACACTGAATGGGTGGATACTAAGGTGCAAACCGGGGAGAAGTAACGATCAGCGCAGCTGCGACTCGTCGAATCTTGAAACAAGCTGAAAAATGGCTGCCTTGTTGAAGCCGCTTTGTGAGACTTGACAGAGAGCATCAGTACAAAAACAAGAGAAAGTGTACAACAATACCACTTACTAGTGATTTGAGGCAGGAATTAGGTGACTATGGACTGCCCACACTGTCAAGGACTCGAAGTACAGGAGCAAGCGGTATAGGTCACACTTTTGTGACCTATCACAATTTTGCTTATAATCTTATCCATGGTATCCATGGGTCTGTCGAGGGTCTGTCGATGGGACACTTCCCTGCCAGTGGTATGTATGCAATGTACCCTGCTTTGCATGGTGAGTCCATTGGTCACTTAGGGCTGACTGATAAGTGTCTAGGTCATATTTCCAGACTCACATCTGAATTGTCACTGGCGCACCACACTGTGTCATCCCCTTGCCACCATAACCACCCTTGTGTCCCCCTCGGTGTGTTGCATCATGCTTGCATTGCATATGTACGCCTCACCTTCACATGTTTCGGACACCTCAGGTATGTCCATCATGGTGTGCTTGCACCCTCTGTGCTAACTTGATTGGTGCATGCCCATTTTAACTTGTTTCAAGTTGTAGCGTGCTGCGCTTGTCATGGGGCCCTCTACATATCATTTCCCATCCGTTCAAACACCATTTATATTGATGTAGCGCCCTGCTTTGTGCTCAATGTCTTTCACAACTGGTACCCAGCTAGTGTGTCTGTTTTGACTCATTTTGAGTCACAGCATGCTGTGCTTGTTGCGGGGCCCTTTACAGATAATTTCCCATTCGTTTGGATGCTGTCTACATCGCTGTAGTGCACTGCTTTGTGCTCAACATCTTTTCTCGCCCCCCGGGCCTGGGATCTCTGTCTGGCCTCCTGGGCCTCTAATTCAGGTTTGCACATCCGTGTTTATGTCGCATTAATTTTATTCACTCCCAGGGTGTTCCTGAATACTGTGGATTGTTTATTATGTCTGTTTTGTGTCCTGGCTTGCCAGGCTCATCTCGAGTTCTCCTGGGTGAGTTTTCATCCACCCCTTGTTCTGCCAGTGATTATTCTCAAGCTGGGCCTTGTTCTGATGCATTCCATAGCTTATTTGGCATGTTTAGAGTGTCATCAATGCAAATTGACACTCCCAACATGTTCACTTCATCATCTGGATCTTCCAGCTCACCTCACTGAAAAACGTTATTTTGGATAGGTAAATTCAACTTGAAGTATTAGTAGGTAGGAAATAAATAGGCAGAGGTCTAAAAACCAGCATTTCTGCAAAGTGCATCAATACGTAAATACATGTCAGAATCAATACCATCAACCACAAGATAATCTCCAACATTATCAAAATCTGGCACTAGCAATGCACCTCGAATCACAAAGTGTAGAGAGATGAACTCAGTAGATGCTTGTGGTTTTGCACATACTCGCCAAAGCCTAAGATCCTTGTCTTTGCGAGTATGGAAACCAATGTCAGCATCATATGGCTGAATAAGTCCTAGTGGGTAAGGGTTTCCATCAATGTTACAAGTAAACATAAACACAAGACAAGCAAAAATGAAACCATCTTGAATGTGAACCATAACACAGTCATATCGTGGATGATTATAAAACAGTGGGCTGCAATGAAGATAATCAGTATGCTGCTTCCAATCCACAAGTGATTCATAGTGTACACACAAAAAGCAAGACTCTATGATCTAACATATCAATAAAAGTTAGTCATTTTACCTTGATTACACATGAATGGAAAAGATTCTTACCTCATCTGTGGATTCGAGATGAATATGTTTTCCTCCTGGAAGAGGAATTTTAAAGGCAGGTAAAAAGACATTGAGGAAGTTGTTGAGTTTAATCCTGAAGCCCTGAAATGTGCTATCTTCCTTGTGTAACTCCTCCAGGCTGTGAAAGGATTGTGCATGTTGAATAGAGTCTAATTGGATATTTTGAATGACAGGCAGCAGTCTAGCATCAGCTTCATCATCCTGTTCCTGTTGATCCAACTCATCAATATCTGTTCTGATGCCATTGGCAATTAATGTCCAATAATCAAGACAAAGAAGCTAAAAGAGTTATACTTCAAGTCATTTTATAGAGAATACAATATAATACATATCTGCTCTGCTATATTTTTGAAGTTGGTTTGATGATAGTGTTGCTTTCAAGGCTGGTGCATGCTCTCATTTGGCTTGGTATTGAAGTTCCTGGTTGCACATTTGAGAATGATGTCATCAAAGACATGGCTATTGAGATGCATTTTGGGAAAGTTCCAATTTTTCCCAAGGGAGATCTGCTTTGCATTTGCTTCTATATCTGCATCTACATCTGCATCTATATCCACATTTGCATTATCAGACTCTGCATCAGAATCACCCAAAGTCATTTGAGTCATTCCAATATATTTTTATAAAGCAACAATTATTCATTGACAATGATTAAATGATGATTTTGTCAAATTTACCCTCATTAGCTCTGAAAAGGTTTCAAGAGTAGAATGGCCAGCTGCCAATGTATCTTCTGTATGGACTTCAAAGGCAGCTAACATATCCAGATCACGAAATGCACAAATGCATTTCAACAGCTAATAAATGACTGGGTGATCTTGTTCATTTATAAGGGAATGAACTGCAAACAGAAAAAGCTAAGGAGTCTTTAACATAACATCAAGTGTACTACTAGTATAACAAATCATACCTTTGATATCTCTTTATGCTTACTTCCATCTGCAAGTGTGATACTAACCACCTTTGAGAAGTGGGTTAGGTTTCTCCATCTTGGCATGGCATTGAAGCTATGAATAAAAATAATATAAAGTTCAAGAATAAAGAAAAGAAGTATTAAATCTGACTTGTTATCAATCTTGGCCAAGATTGTCCGTCCAAGCACCTTTCCCAGTATATGGAATTGGGTCCAAAGATGATCTTTCCATAGCCCACCATGGGCATGTAGGCGATCAAATGAAAGAGCCCTATGTACACACCCATAGGGGATATTCCAAAAGACATTCTATGAAGTATAATACTTATTCAAGAAAGTTAAAGATAGAGTCTTTAATCACTTACATCTACATCCCTGAGTGAATAGGCCTTTAGCTGAGCCTCTTTTGCTTTAGCTGTTCTAGCCTTTCTTGCATCAAAGACAATCTTCTTTAATTCCTCACTCTCTCATAGTTTGTAAGTCCCAAGCTTTGAAAGCTGGTCCTTGGATACAAGGCAAATGGGACAAGGGTACTTAGACCTCAAGCCCCTTATTAATGCCATTACACATCTGCAAAACAGTTTACTATATGACCATCCAAAGTAAAGTAATAGATACACTTACTGCTCCTCATAATCAGCAGAAAGTATGAGGATGATTGGAAATAGGAGCATAAGAACATCATGAATGTCCTTGAAAGCATAACCTGTCTTGGAATAAACAAGAACTGATTCAAGGAGCTTGTAGAAAGATTGATGCCAAACAGCATTTTTGAAGTTGGCAAATCCAGGTTTATTCTTCTCTTCCTCACTTCCCTCAACCTTAGAAATCATTAACATTAACAAATAATCAAAGAAAAAGTGCTTGAAACCAACTATTGGAATCCACCCTACCACATATCCCCCACCAAGTCTAATGTTGCTATTGCGTATTTCAGTTGATAGATTGGCTAGCCTTGCAACAATTGGATAGCCCTTCACAGTTCCAAATGATGACAACTTGGTTTTGTCAGAGTAAAGAAGAAAAGCAAGAGGCTTTCCTCCTTCAGGTATTTTAGACTATAGCTATTTCTCAACAGAATCAATGGTCAAGAGTAAAATATGAACATACCTGAGCCTTCCAAAAAGCTTCAGCTGTCCATGGCTCATCATAAAAGCGAACAAATTTTTCACCATCATACTTGAAGAGCCGCTCCGCATTGAAGACAGCATGAGGTCCAACATGTGGATCCCTCAGCAGGTCAAGGGCCCAATCCATCAAAGGATGTACATGGACATCAAACTTGTGTTCAGTCCTTTGATATGGGACCATGATTTCATGACACTCGGACTATGACATGGTGGGCAAATCTATACATTATACATGAAGATCAACATACTTGCATATAACGGTGGGAGGCACTCTCCCAGATCTCATGGATCTCCTTGTCACCGGTGAGCGTGAAGGCTTCCTGCCCACCCATGGCACGGCAGATAAGTTTTACTAGCTGATCAGTCTCATCCTTACTCAAGGCTGCATGAAGAGCAAGTTCTGCAACCTCAAAGTCCAGGTGAGAGCAGAATGGTGACCATGGCATGGTATTACATAGCGGCAGGGGCTTTGAGGCCTTTGCTTGCCTAAAATCTTCGAAAGGGTAGACATGCTCACACCAGCGGCTGCGCAGGTGATACTCAACCTTGATATCATCACATTTGTATTGTTCGGCTGCGGCAGGAGCAGATCCAGCTACAAAACATGTCAGCAGAAAACTCAAATCATAATTATTCTTACCCATACTGTCAGCGGACTCTATGGTGACATTGGCACCCAGACCGTCATCAAAATTGAAGCGGCTATCATTGCCAGCATCATAGTGAAAGGCTGTAACTCATAACATTAGAATAGAAGGGTCAGTTACAGTGATCTAAACGACTTACCTCGCTGTGCAGGCTGCACAGATCCACCTGCATTGTCCCTCACTCGCTTGGCTTGCTCCTCTGTTGGCGATTTCAAGTCATAGATTATCATACCAACCATTCTCTTCATCACGGTTTCTGGACATACCTTCTTTCCGTGCTCACCTGAGTTCTTTCGTGAGTTGCTCATTCGCTTGATGGTTCTGTGCAGCTTTCTCGCATGTGTGTTGATGAGTCGTCAGTCCTCAAGGGCTGAACTCCCAGTTACAAGATGGACAAGGGACTTTGGTGGTCAATTTAGGCATGGGATGAGATAAATATGAGACAGAGGGCTATGTACAGTGTGACGCTGCCGCCATGAGCAGGACGGCACAGCAGTGGTATGGGAAATGTGGTCGTTGCAGAGGGAGTATGATTGTAATTGCATTGCAGCCACTCACAATCAACAAAGCAGCCACCGTGGCGTGAGAATAATCACATGACAATATATTCTAATCTTGACTCAATGCGCATCATAATGACCACCGATTACAATAAGTTTCGCAAATCTCCGACATGAGGACGGGTAGTAACAGCAGCTCTTACAAGGATTACTCGACGGTACCAATACAGAGCCAGATGATCTGTGGAACCCATTGCGAGCAAGCAAATGATCGCACGACATCCCTGATTATCACAACCATCCTGTCATTCATCCACAACCACTTCAACGGCCCACAAAATGTTCCTATCTATTTGATAAGACTACCAACTACTTGCAGGCAGGCAGTACCAGTTAGTTAATGTCATGCGCACAACCACATGAAGCCCCAAGTCGTCTGACAGCAACTGTTGAAAGTGTGGTGAGCCAGGGGACAAGGCGCAGGAGTGCGGAAAGGTCAAGAAGAAGCCAACAAGTAAAAATATTGAAGAATCGGGCGACGGGATGCACCGCCAACAAGCGCAGGACTCAGGAGTCCCTCGTGCAGTCTTACAAACCAACAAGAAGTTAGACAGGCGGAAGGATGGCCATGGAAGACCACCGCGCAGCCATGGTCCAGTCCCAGACACCCGACACAGCGAGCCAGGAGGTCAATGACAAGACCACTGACATTGCAAACCCATACACAACATGTGCAGAGCCTAAGTGCCAGCAGATAGGTCGCAAAACCCCCAAGACAAGCTCTTTGAGTTGAGAGCTTCACTTGTATCTTATCTCTTGGGTTCCAACAACTAATGTTATACCTTGTCAATGAACTCACCTTAGCAAATTGAAGGGCAAGAACACACCTTACGCAGTTCCATAGGGATCAAGCGCCGGACGACCAAACATCGGCTGTGAGGGGTAATGTTTTGATAGTTGAGCCTACAATACTAGGTTGTTGTCCAGAATAGCCTCAATTTTGTCAAGCACCTCTGGGTCAGCTTGGGAATGACATGGAGCGCCTTCAAGTTGTCGAGGACTTGCTCAGGCTTCAAGGCACCGAGAATGACAGTGCTTGTGTTGGGGTTCTTAGCCACCCATGCTATAACACACAGCGTAGTGGTGACGGAGCGTGCTGCGATACTGAATGTAGGACGAAGAAGGAGTGAGGGACGAGGGACTCTGAGGACTATGTCTATCTTCGAGACGATGTGAAGACTCGACGGGTCTCTTCTATCTAGGTACCTGAAGAGGCTCACTAGACTCGAAGGTCACTAGAATAACACTATATTGCGTAGAACTAGCTTAGAGGGAAAATACATGAGAAGTATGAGACTATATATACGGTAGGCCCCTGGTCCATGTGAGATAAGTATGTGCAGCATAACGAGTCAGAATACTGTGGTGTGCAGCAAGCGCAGTAAAGCATAGTCCGCAGTATGAAGTCTGAACAAAGACTGCAGATAGAGATGAAATAAAAGTAAAGTGCAGTAATGCACAGTCCGCAGAAGTCTGAAGAAGGACTGCGGACAGAGATGGAATGAATATCTAAGTGGTATGGGCGGGGTGCCATGTGAGACATAAAGGAAAAGAGATCAAGAACGTATCTAGATAGACAGGGGACGACCCTGTTACAAATACAACCACATACAGTGATAGAGAACAAGTCTGTGGATGAGTGAACGAGAACAAAGTAAAGAAAAACAAGTACCCCCTTCGTAGACCGTAACACATGCCAATGCTAGGTGGGTCACGGAGCAGCCAAGTTCTGTGCACAGATTCAGCCCAGCCTCCTACTATGAAGCTTTATGAAGGGTTATCAGACACATGCCTTCCTCTGCCAACTTGGTAAGTTTCTGGACCTTGCTAATCTTCACACGTCTTCGTCATTAAGACTCTTAAGCATGTTCTTGAAAAAGTCAGAGTGCATAGTGAAACCTCTCGAATGCTGTTGTTGTACTAATGGGGGTGTACAATGAGCAATGAGAAAGTGGGCTTGAAATGGAATACCTTTCCGGTGAGAAGGCTGCTAGCCAGTGCCGACCAGACTGTAGTACCAATGGCATACCTTGTGTACAAAGGCGTGTATTCCTTCTCTGGTCATTCACAATGGAGCATGCTGGGTTGAAGTGAGTGATTTAACTCCCATCCGTATGTAGTAAAATACACTGGTGCTGGGACTATCCAGCAATTGGAGCAATGAGGCCAAGCTTGTCGACGATGCCTCATCAAACTTTCAGGACATGAGCCTCACAGCACCCATGGTATGCTTCCTCACCATTCAGAGGTTGCCCAGTAGAAAGCCTGAGATGGAGATGAGACGACTTTTCAGCTAAACATGCCAGGTACATACCTGGCCTTCTTCGATCACGCAGTTGAATGCACAAACAATCTCCTCCATGGGAGCTATGCTGTCTCAGTACTTCATCAGCTAGAGTACTAGTTGGGGATGACATCAACATAGTAGAGGAGCTCAAACGATGCTGGAATAACTGGGGTGGTCTATAAAAAAAGCTGAATCCAAAGTGATCTTACTGTTTCCTTGACATAGGACCAGTGCGAGTACCCAAGAAGTCCGTTCAGCGGTATCCAAGCCCGAGTCCCTTGATAACACAACCTCTTGGGAATTCAAAGTGTGAACACAAACCCAATGTTTACAGGGGAAAATGGAGACGAACATTTTATCCTCTGAATGACCTTTGGCATAGCCCTCAGCGTTATCAAACATGTTGATCCCATTTTTATAGACAACTTTGATGATATCCTGGGATGCATCACCATCAGGCCTGCCATCTATATGCCTAGCTCGCAGCCGAGTCACTCATCACCTTGACTGGATCACCAATGATGGTTTCCCCCAAAGTCAACCCTGCAATGTGCCAGCAATTGGATACCCAGCAACACTAGAAAGTGAGAAGACAGGAACATGCAAGCCACTAGAGGATCGAATTCATACTTTACAGTGGACATGGCAATGCCACATCAGCACCGAACAACAGTCAAAAAAATAGATGATTCGTAAACCTTAAGCCTCAACCATATTGGGCTTTTGAATCCTACAACTTTTGAAGTTTGCGTGAAAAACTCGAGTAGTTTTTGACGGCCAACAGATTGATACACAATCCATACATACACTTATTCGCAAACCTCTTGACTGTCCCAATAAACATCAGTGTGCCTCAACCTCGATCCCTAAGCCTATGCTATGGCCATAGCAATCTCGGAATCCACCCATATTATACTG
>JBBPJP010001083.1:0-10920 GCA_038088775.1 Boletus barrowsii
TTCCATGTCTGGGCAAGAATCAGAAGACAGTTAAGCATGTAATTGAATAAAAGAAAAAAGGAAGCATACCATGGGAACCTGCTTCTCAATGCCTCAATCGCTGTGGTGGAGCCCCACATACCTCTGCAGAGCGTCTCAGGAGGATTTGCAGAGCCTCAGGGCATTCTGCATTGGTACTGAGAATTGTTGTGGTGGCCATGGCACTTGTGGCAAGCTTGAAGGTGCTCTTTGCAATGTCAACCACAGTGCCATCAGAGGTCCACGAAGAACACTCCACTAGTACTACTACATCAGCAGATAATTGATGTCACAAAATCTAGACCACAGTACATTTGGTAGCAATTGCATCTTGACTCGAGTGATTGGCATGTATATCAGGATCTGGATCTTCATAGGAAGTGGATAAGTCAAAAACCAAAAAGGAATTGGCACTTTCAATACAACTTATTCCAAAATGACATCAGGCATAACCTGGTATAGCAAAAGACCGCAGCCTTCCAGCGCACCCATGTTGGTACCTTCTATGGCGTTCAGGAGAAGGTCCTCCATAACCTTCATGATAGTGCTGACAGCATTATAAAGTCGACTGCCCAAGCCCACACTATGGCTTTCAGTGTCACATAGCTTCCTGATTTCAGCTTCAATATGCTGAATGGTAGAGTGTGTGTCGTTTATATCCTTATAATCGCCTGAGAGAATGAACTGTTTGCAGAGATTTTCCATTTGTTCGCACAATGACTGTCCGATAATCTGCTTGAGCACATCCCACAGCTAATGTTCTGATCTAAATGTAAGGTTAGATATTGACAATGTGAGCATAACTGCCTGCTTTTAGTTTGAGATACCCACTGAGCCTTGGTCTGGTTGTATTCACCCATGTTTTTGCTTGGCCAACTAGCACTGTTGACCCTGTGAGTGGCTGAAAAATAAGTATGCGGGGGTGACGGAAACATACCAATGGGACAGCAAAGAACTTATGCCTTGGCAAGAATGACCAAGGGTGGTGGGTCATTCGGTAGGTCTGTATGTAATTCCCTGAGTCACAAGTTACATGATCCAACACGGAATACATACTGTTTACTCACTGCAGTGTTCTGCTGTTTCTTCACCAATTGCTTGTTTATTGTGCTGCAGTTCCTGGGAGATCAATGAGAAATCAATGACATAAGATGTGAAAAGCAACCACTTTTCATAGTATGTTGCTCAATACCTGTGAGTGGCCAGAGTTCGCTCTTCTGGTATCAAATGGATCTTGCATCAACCCATGGCTAAGCTGAAGCAGTGTTGTGAGAGCATGTTGTGGGACAGTGTTGAAAAATGGGAGAACTATGGTGAATACCAAATGAGCCTTAGCAGATTGTGTTCAAGTTTAACTTGTTTTCATGTAACAGTATAGGAGATTTATTTTTGGGCACCTTTCCCTGTGTGTTTCCACCAAAATCCAACTCAACTTGTTTTGAAAAAGGTTGGCTAATATATTCACATGCATTCACTACCAACAACACTGAATATATGTTCTGCACATCTGATTTAACCTCAGCACATTCGTATGACCTGGTAGGGCCATCTGCTGGTACTGGCTCTTCTAGGTCATGATTCTGATTCTGATTCAGTAGCACAGTGGTTTGGGTGGTGACAAGGACGTCTAGGGTTGTTGAGTGGTATGGATGCCTCAGGTATGTCCATCTTCACATTACACTTGGTACTGACTGGATCGACTTTCTCCTCGACTAACACCCTTTGGGCAGCATGAAGGCTATATCCAAGAAAACAGAAGATCCATCTTCCCCAATTGGTGAGCTGTTTCTTGTCCAGCTAGTGACTGTGTTTCCACTTGTTTCAAGTGGCAGTATATGCCGTCTGTTCCATCGTCTGTTCCACATCCTATCCCATCCAGATGGACCCCATCACCAACATTTCCATGGCTCCAATTGCCCTCGACAACTCCCAATCTGGCTTGCTTGTTCTCCTTGCTTCCATGGTGTATCCAATCTTTTGGTGATCCAAATTGCTCAACATGTCCCACCTGCTCAAATCGCCACCTGGTTTAACACAGTGGGTTTGTCTCATCAATGCGCTTGTTGCTGACACTTGTAGTATGTCCCTGGACACTGCCTGGTGCGATTGGGCACTTCGTCTATCGCCTCTGCACCATCTCTTAGCCTTTCAACTTCCTTGATGCCTCTGTTAAGGTCCTCATTTCACTCCCTTGCCCTCCTACCTTGTGGTCAGTCAAGTGACTCTGTGGGTGCATCTGGATGATGTTCGTCGTCACCCCGGCACGTCCACAGGGTCAGTTGTCATGGGGTCATTGTCTAGATAGTCATATGCATGTGTATGTTCTATCATGCACCTTTGTTCATCTTCCACCCTCTCCCCCACCCATTCCCTTGACTCACTCCATCAATTGTGCATGCACAAGCGCAAGTACATATGTTTGCTGAAACAACCCTCAGACTCACACTTAAGTGAAGCTGGTGCTAGATTGCTTGAACTGGGAAAAGACAACTAATGAGAAGTGAAGACTAGATTTGCCTGAGGGGAAAACTCCAAGAGGACAAGACTGAGGTCCTCCTGGTGATGTATTGGGGGTTTATATAGTAAGTACATGTGCACATAGACCAAGCTATGCTACACTATATATAGTAAGTATCCTTGGGACTGGGCGACATGAGGAATTCATGAGGTGTGGCAGCACAGCAACACACAGCCTAGCATGCATGATGTGCATGTATGTGGCAGCACTGGTACACATAGCCAAATAGGCGTGATGCGCATGTTTGGGAAATGAAAGAGAATGGAAGAGAAGTCAAAGCGGAAATGAATAGAAGCATGACCATGTGAAAGAGAATAGATAGGGGTAAAAGAAAAGAAATGTTAAGTCGATTATCTCACCTCAGATAAGGTGATGGTAACAAAGACACCACTCTGCACCTTGTCAAACAATGATCTCACCCTCGCCCCACTGTTTCGACGATGACACATAGTTATGCTCCCACATTTCACTGGCACCTATTACAATGGCAATGCATCATCATGCTCAGAGATACATCTGTTGATTCCCCACAGAGAGTGAATGGTCCTGTTCTCGGACTAGTGGAACATGCAAATAACAACAGGATCAGGGTGGGAGTGGGGCACATGAGTTGGCATGTACGTGCAAACAATGCAGGAGGAGGGAGAAAGAGAGTGAATGAGCAATGTGGGTGCACAAGCATGTGTGTACATGTGGACATGCTGTCTGCAAGTGTTACAATCACCTTATTTGAGGTAATGGACTTAACTTAACTTAACTTAACTTTTACTTCTATCTATTCTTTTTCACATGGTCACACTTCTATTCATTTCCGCTTTGACTTCTCTTCCATTCTCTTTCATTTCCCAAACATGCACATCACACCTGTTTGGCTATGCATACCGGTGCTGCCACATACATGCACATCACACATGCTAGGCTGTGTGTTGCTGTGCTGCCACACCTCATGTATTCCTCATGTCGCCTAGTCCCAAGGATACTTACTATATATAGTGTAGCATAGCTTGGTCTGTGTGCACATGTACTTACTATATAAACCCCCAATACATCACCAGGAGGACCTCAGTCTTGTCCTCTTGGAGTTTTCCCCTCAGGCAACTCTAGTCTTCACTTCTCATTAGTCATCTTTTCTCAGTTCAAGCAACCTAGCACTAGCTTTACTTAAGTGTGAGTCTGAGGGTTGTTTCACTAGGACAAGACTATTCTTATCTCGCTACCTTGCTTGCGGACAACTATTGATGTAGATCGCTGAAGCACACCACAAAGTTTCCTACCACCCACCATATGCTCAAGTTTTGCTCGCATCCTCCAGTACATTTAGGAAGGTACAACGAACTTTACGGAGCTCAAGATATCTTTTCAGTGTCTGCTCCTCCCTCATATGTTACATCAGTAGAAGGATCATCACTCATACCCAATGGGCACGTATCAGAGGTTTGGGAGTGGTTTGGGTCGACCCAAGAAGAAAACAGGTCATTAAATTTAGTTTACCCTTCAACACCAGTATCAGAAGCAGGAGCCAGGCAGCCCCCACCCATCATCTCTTGTCTTTTCGGACTATGAGAGTCCACAGGAAGCGCTAGTCACTCTCCCCAGCCCCTCGGTCAACCAAGACAAGGAGTACAACCTCAACGACTACAACCCCCCAGCACAATCCCTGATCCCACAGGAGTTAGCACAGTTATTTGTGCCAGAGAGAGTAGTAGATTGGCTGGTAGATGGGCTAGTGAACAGAGTCAGGAGAGAGCAGATCAGGCAAAGGGAGCCTACCCCGTATCAAGTCTGCAGACCTAGACAGAGGAGAGAGTGGCCTGCAGCCACTAGGGTTAGAGAAGAAAGAACAAGGAACTTGTGGCCCGGAGAAGACAAACTCCAGTGGTTACCAAGCCTAAGGCCTAGAGACAGGACCTTTGGAGTAGTAAGGCATCCCTGGCTCGCACCTCATACAGCAGCACCAAACCCCCCTCTACCCTCTTGTATCTAGTTTATAATCAATCATGGCTACAGGCTTCGACAGAGGAGTGTTCGAACAGAACCTAGATAGCAATGGGATAAGTCCCACAGTAACACAAGAATTCTTAGCAATGTTTGACTGGTTCATGAACGAACATAATGGTCATGTTGCTATTCTAACGAGCTACCATGCGCAGATAGCAGCGCTACAGAGACAAGTCATGGCCCGCCAGCAGCAGCAGTAGCCCCCCAAGCTCCACAAATGAGCAAGATATTCTGGGACCCTGGAAATTACAATGGCTCAAAAGGGAAATTCGAGGAATGGTGAACAAAGGTTAAGGTGTGGATCGCTGAAAACCCCACTGTATTCCCAATAGGCACCAACAAAGCTGTGATGGCAGTACTATCACGCCTTGAGGGCCCCACAGCAGGCAGCTTTGCTTGCACAAGGATAGACCGTCTATTAAACGGTGGCACGTACACATGGCCAGAGCTGGAGAATGAAGTAGAGGCTTTGTTCCACTCTGCTAATCAACAAGAGTGGGCTCGAAAGAAGTTGTGAGAGCTCAAACAAACGAGTCAATGCCCATAGATGAATGGATCATCAACTTCCAAGATATGAACCACAGACAGGCATGAACACCACTCATTTGATAGAAATCATTGAGCACAACGTCCAGCACTCAATAATCAACAAGATCTTACTGGACGAGACTCATCCTGACACAGTATTTGACTATCTCGCAAAGATCCGAGAGATAGGCACAAGGAAGCAATTAATAGGCTTCATACGCGGCAGCAGTAGCTGAAGATCTGCTAGAGATCCTAATGCCATGGACATAGATGCCATCAGCAGAAAGCCCTCTACATCCAATGGGCCAAAGAAATGCTACAACTGTGGTGAGAACCACTTCATAGCAAATTGTAATAAACCAAAGTTACAATGTCCTGATTGCAAATTCCTTGGTGGAGGACACCAAAAAGGTTGTCGCTGAGGAGGATGCAAACTAAGGGATGTTGAAGAAGAAGGTGCCCACTCATGGGATGAATGCCCTCAGGAACAAAATGTCCGAGGCATGAACTATGATGAGATGAAGGCATACTTCTAGGATCTTAAAGATACCAAAGATAGGAAGGGAAAAGGGAAAGCCACATGAATAAACCAGGTGTTCACGCAGATACAGTCAAAAAGGTGTGCTTCTTAACTAACAATAACAGATTTCTGCCACTGGCTGGCAAAGAGTCTGAAGAATCAGACAATGAATCTTCTATATTAATGCCAAGTGAGTCTTTACCGTCAGTTGACAATGTGAAGCTCAGCAGGGGCTTCACACCTGCACTTAATTCACTTTCCAACACTGACCAAATCCCGGAAGAAGTGTGGGTAAGAAACACAGAAATACAAAAGGAAATATGTATGACCATACAGGTCTCTTCTTCTCACAGAAAAGGTTTCATCACCGCAGAAGCACTACTTGACAGTGGTGCAAACATAATATTCATTGATTGTGCATGGGCTCAGAAACATCAGCTACCCCTGACCCCTCTATGCAACCCTATTCCTGTGTATAATGTTGATAGAACTAAGAATTCCAGTGGAAACATCACACATTCTGCAGAAGTAGTAATCGACTACCAAGGACACAGAGAACGTGTCACAGCCGAAATCACGGATCTTGGCAAGAACCAGATCATTCTCAGCTGCTCTTGGTTAAAGAAGCACAACCCTATTATAGATTGGACTAAGGGTACAGTCAAAATGAGATGCTGCCCTTGGTCATGCTCTTTCTTGCAGGACAAGGTGTCATTTCTATGACACACAGATAAAGAAGAAGAAGAAAACGCCTACTTCACTTATGCAGTACATGTGGCTTTAGATAAGCCTATCCCTAAGAAGGAACCTATGGACGAACTAGTTCCAAAGGAGTTCCACAAAAATTTAAAAGTATTTCATAAAGGAGAATCAGAAAGAATGCTGATAAGGAAACCATGAGATCATGCCATCAACATGAAAGATACTTTTATTCCCAAGAAAGGACGGCTCATTCCCCTATCTGTTGAAGAACAATAGGAGGTTTCTGCATTCATTGATGATCAACTTAAGAAGGGTTACATATGACCTTCTAAGTCTCCACAAACATCACCCGTGTTCTTGGACAAAAATGGATGGTACAGGATTACCAATACCTTAATGAACATACAGTTAAAAACAATTACCCACTACCCCTAATTTCACAATTGGTCGATAAGCTCAAAGGGACACAGCTATTTATGAAAATGGATCTCTGATGGGGATACAATAACATACACATCAAAGATGGTGATGAATGGAAGGTGGATTTTATATGCTTCAAAGGAGCATTCAAACCCCTCGTCATGTACTTTGGGCTATGCAACTCCCCCAGAACATTCCAAGCAATGATGAATGAAATCTTTGCTGATATAGATGATGCAGTTGTTGTCTATATTGATGACCTTATGACATTCACAAAAACTGACGATCAGGAAACGCACAACAAGATAGTACTAGAAGTGCTCTGATGTCTAGAAGACAATGATCTATTTGTAAAACCAGAAAAATGCTTGTTCCACATCACAGAAGTAGAATTCCTGGGTATGATCATAGGAAAGATGGTATAAAGATGGATGAAACAAAGGTCAAAGCCATGGTAGAATGGCCAATGCCAAAGAATGTCCAAGGAGTTAGAAGCTTTCTAGGACTAGCTAATTTCTATCGAAGGTTCATCCAAGATTACGTCAAGGTGGCTAGACCCCTAAATGACCTAACAAAGAAGGAGAACCCATTCGAATGGAAGCAGGAACAACAGGAGGTGTTTGACATGTTGAAACACCATTTCACTATGGCCTCTATCCTTGCATTCCCAGATGATAATGCTCAGTTCTGCTTGGAAAGCGATGCTTCTGATTATGCAACAGGGGCAGTGCTATCTGTATAGAAAGATGACAAATGGTACCCTGTTGCCTACTCCTCACACTCCATGTCTCTGCAGGAATGGAACTACCCTATCGCTGATAAAAAGATGCTCAGTGTCATCCGTTTGCTGGAAATATGGCGACACTATCTAGAAGGTGCACATCATGAATTTAAGATTTGGAATGATCATGCAAATTTGCAATTCTACATGACTTGGCAGGATCTCAACAGGAGACAAGCACATTGGGCGCAATACTTATCACACTTCAATTTCAAATGGATTCATAAGCCCAGAGCTTCTATGGGAAAAGCAGATGCTCTCTCTAGATGAGAAGATCATACTATTGGTCTTGAAGACAATAATAAAGGAGTATTAGTAATAACCCTGGAGAAGATTAGGGCACAACATGTTCTGCTCTCCGATGAAGGGGATCACATAAAACAACAAATAACAGATGCCACTAGCCATTTTAAGGAAGAAGACATCCATGGCTTGTGTAAAGATTGGGGTGTATACATGGAGGATGATGGATTCCTTTATGACATGCTCCACAGGCTCTATGTGCCTGATTACGAAGACCTATGCATGGAAGTCGTGTGGTTATACCACGACACCCCTATGGCCGGACATGCCGGTTTAGACAAGACACTAGATCTGCTGCAATGTAGTTATTGGTGGCCAGGCTTAGCCACATTTGTAAAGAACTACATCGCTCAATGTGATCAATGCCAATGGTTTAAGGGAACTAATCAAGCCCCAGCTAGCTTGTTACGCCCTCTTCCTATTCCTGATCATCCATGGGAACACATATCAGCAGATTTCACCATGGATCTCCCGCTTTCCCAAGGCTATGATTCTATTCTGGTAGTAGTTGACAGGTTCTCAAAGGAAGTCGAATTAATTCCCTGCAAGAAGACTGCAATGGCACTTGACACAGCTAAATTATATCTCAACCACATTTGGAAGCATCACGGTCTTCCAACCTCTATTGTCTCCAACAGAGGACCACAATTTGCCAGTGTGGTTATGGCAGACATTTGCCGCTCTCTCGGTATTAAGTCTAAACTATCCACCACTTTCCACCCACAGATGGATGTACAGACAGAACATATGAATTGTGAAGTACAGCAGTTTCTTTGCCTCTTTACATCAGAAACACAAGATAAATGGGCCAATTGGCTTGCCATTGCCCAGTTCTCTATTAATTCCAAGAAAGCCACTGCCATGGGCAAGTCCCCTTTTGCAGTTACGCAGTCATGTATGAGCCATGCATGGGAGTTGAGGCACAAAACTCTAAAGCTTCTGCTGCCCTGGAATTTACCAACTGCATGGCTGACATGTTGGAACAAGTTAAATCCAGCTTATCTGCAGCTCAGGACCACATGAAACTTAATGCTGATAAACATTGTGTGTTGCCATCATAATAGGTGCCAGTGAAATGTGGGAGCACTGTTTTATTGTTGGGTGAGGGTGAAATGGGTGAGGTTATCATTTGAAAAGGTGCGGAGTGGTGTTTTGACTTACCATATTTGATGTTAAGCACTGAGCACCAACGGGGGCATCAGTAGCCAAAAGGAGACCCAGACGAGGCACAATGAGGTTACAGTCGACTCCCACATAAGGAATAGGGGGTAAAAGCGATACTCCCTTGTAGTGTATACTTTTTCAGATTTCCCAGCTCGGAATGCGGGGACTTCACCACATAACAAATAACTCTCTTATAACACATATCCAATAGAGATTTTTTGATGCAATAACCGATACTACCCCCGGATAATACTAAATTAGGCAACTATATTATATAAAATTTCTCAGCTGGCGTGGGACTGCAACCACAACAAAGGCAAGAGTGACCCAACGTTTCGTGCTCATCACGATGGTGCCTGTTGACACACTCAAAAAGGGCCTTGAGAAGCTTCGGGGCTCAGTCCAGAGCCGGAAAGCACTTCTTGAGGCTGCCTTAAAAGCTGGGAGGCCTGTATCAGAGCCAGACCAAGAATGGCTTGACAATGAAGCAAACCTTATTGAAGAGGAACGGGTCATTGAAGCATTGGAATGTGCATCCAGCTCGGACCATGAAACCCTGCTCAGTGGATTGGATTTTCATCAGAAAATTATTGTGGAGAAGCTTATGAAGCTGGGAGAGGGGGTGCTGCTTCCCTCAAAAAAGTGTAAACATAGGCATTTCCTTCGTGCTGGTGTGTTGAAGCAAGTCTAATGTACACTGATAGGTCCAGCTCCCAAATCAGAGCATGCAGACCCCAGGCCGATGAAGCAGACAAAGGCTGCTGTGCCACCACAAAAATCTGAAAATGCGACAATGGCACAGCGCATCAAGATCCTTAATTGGCACCACGCTAATGGCAAGAATCAGAAGAAGACTGCAGCACATTTTAACACAGTGTATCCCACGTTACGACTTCAGCAACCCAGGGTCTCTGTGTGGTTGAAAAATGAAGCTGAATTCCATGCGAATTACAGCTCCAGCGCCGGCAAAGGGAGCAAGAATAAGCGGATCCATCAGACCCAGCATCCCGAAGTGACGGAGATGCTCAATTTATGGGTTTCAAAAGCAATGGTGGATGGGATCCTTGTCACTGGCGAAGTCCTTCGTCAGAAATGGAGAAAGTTTGCTGATCTCGCTGGTGTTCCGGATGAAGAGCATCTCAAACTAAGTGAAGGTTGGCTGAGCCGCTACAAGACTCAGATTGGATTGAAGGGGATAAAACGGCACGGTGAAGCTGCATCTGTAGCCATTGAAACCGCCGAGAAAGAGCAGCTCCGTGTGCGAGAGTTGATCAAGGAGAAGGGCTATAAGAAACGTGATGTTTTTAATGCCAATGAGTTGTCACTGTTTTATGCGTGAGTTTTCTTTCCGAAGCCACTTCCGAAGGTTTCAAATTCTTAATTGTTTCATAGCATGCCTCCGGACCGTGGTCTCTCGAACATGCAGCAATCAGGTGTCAAGGGGAACAAAGTCCGCCTCATGTATATGTTCACAGCGAATGCAGATGGGTTGCAGAAGTTACCCCCACTCATCATTGGAAAGGCCAAAAAGCCACGTGCATTCGAGAGCAAAACAGGGGCACAGCACGGATTTTATTACCGGAACAATGCAAAGGCATGGATGACAGCTACCATCTACCAGGAATGGTTGTCAGACTGGGATCAGAAACTTAGGGACGAGGGCCGTAAGATTCTTCTTTTACAGGACAATTTTTCGGGACATATCATTCCGGAGACTCTCACCAACATTGAGGTCATCAACTTCGCACCCAACTTAACCTCTCATGTCCAGCCCAATGATCAGGGCATCATCCATTGCTTCAAGGCCCACTACCATGCAAAGTTCATCCACCGTTCTATCGATTGCTACGATCTTGGGTATACACCATCCACGGTCTACAACATTGATCAATTAGAAGCCATGAAGCTTGCTGATGATGCATGGAAGGAGGTTGATGTTACGACAATCCGAAAGTGTTGGCATAAGGC
>JBBPJP010001084.1:0-10911 GCA_038088775.1 Boletus barrowsii
CTTCACCCCAGTTCTGATCCGAGAATGCATAGGCATTCGTGCTGACCTTCCCCGAAGCCTTGTTGACCGTGGTAGGGGTTTTGAGACTCTTTCCTTTTGCATCAGCTTCCAGCTGAAGCTCGTCATTTGCCATCATATGAAGCCCACACTGAAGCTATAAATGCACAAGTGAGTCAAATAGGTCACGGTGAAACTCGACATTGATAGTACGTGAAGGTACATACCACAGACCCACAGAGCCCCAAGATTCCCTTGATTCCACTGTGGTGCAACGTCGGGCAGTTCAACGGAGGAACATCAATCCATCCTTTGATTTGCGGGAGGTAGGTCGATGTCAGCAAGCACACAACAAAATAGGACTTGAACGCTTTCGCTGCATCACTGCAGTCCAAGTCCAAGTAAAGATACCTATGCCGGTCAAGCAACTGTTTAGCCTCTTCGGCGACGGAGGCTGAATCCAGTTCGCTGGAGAAGCTCGCCCACATTGATAACGCTGCTGAACCTACACCATGCCGCCAATCACAAAGTCATTGGTACACCTGACGAAGTATCACATGGAGATCACGATATTACCAGGAATTAACTCACCACTGCCACGAGTTTCGACTGCAAGGTCACTTGTTCAGATAAGTTGGGGTCCTTCGGATATGCTGCTGCAATGATGTCCTTGACAACGCTCAGCATTTGCTGTTTGGATATACCCCATATATCGGACTGTGCTGCAGCCCAAAGGCACAGGGTAGGAATGACCTTTCGTTTCCATGTCTCCTGTTTGAAGAATTCTGGTGGGATTTCAGCCGGCTTCGTGCCCATCACGGCATCATTGCTTCCTCCGCTCTCTGTGTGCAATTCCGGATCAGTCTTGACTTTTTTAGTAGGGCGCAAGACCTCCTTAACCAATTCGGCAGCATGTTCCACCTTCATGACCGTTGTCTGTGAATATTCAGGGTGTTTGTTGATGGTGGCGTGAACGTGTGACGTGGCACATGAGACCACAGTGGGAATGTATGATAAGGATATGAATATTTACCTGAGTCGTGGTGCGAATGGATCCCATTGATCCATTCACATTACTCGGGTACTCCTCATGACGGTCTTCTGTAAATGTATCATGTCAAGGTTCCATGTCCGATTTCGAGGGCTTACTTTTCTGTGAAGGAGGGCCCTCGGTGTTGTCCAACGACTCGCGCTCCAAGGCGCTGATGGCCCAAGGCCTTTTCTGCGAAAGAGGAAGGTCCCCAACATCATTGAATGACTCGTTCCCCATGACAATGGTGGTCCAAGACCTTTTCTGCGAAGGAGGAGGGGCCTCGGCATCGTCCGACAACTTGTTCTCGTTCTCCGTGACGCTGATTGCCCGGAGCCTTTTCTGCGAGGGAGGAGGGGCCTCCGTGTTGTCCGATAACTCGTCATCTGTGATGGTGATGGCAAGGATGGTGTCCTGAGAGCAATTCGGTTAAGTGAGTGATGTGTTGTCAAGGTGTGTGGTGACTGGAAGTTGACTTGCCTCATTGAACGTGCCAACCGCTGCCCTCTCTAAGGTGTCATCCTCCATTTCTTCATCATCAAACCCACCAATAAGGGCGTCTTCAGCCTGTGGATCAACGTCGTTGATAGAGCTTGGAGGTGTAGTGGTACCAAGTAGCGTTTCGGAGGGTGGCGGACTTGTAGCTGTGCTTGCACGCATCTTGCTACTTGTGCTAGACTTGCGTCCGGTAATCTTTTTTCCACGTGGGCCAATGTTTGCTGCCCAGCCTTGGATACGACCTATCAGAGTGTCATCTGGAGTCGTTGCTCTGTGGTTCCAGAAGAAAAGTGTAGCTTCGGTCAGTAAAAGTATCATGGTGGTGGGAAGGATGGAAAGGGACATACGGTTTGGCGCTGTCTTCAACACATTTCCCCCTCTTTTCAGCATCTCTTCCCGCCATGTCACGATGGAGCGCCTCACGCAGCAACGTGTTCGGTGCCACCTTCCTCGCCTTTGTTATCGCCTCTTCATTGTCCAATGTTGAGTTCAGCAACTCTCCGCTGGGCAATACCTCCATTCCGCCAATCATCTGAGGTTCTGTACTATGGTGAGTTAGGTTTTCAAATCATTACTGTGTTTACTCACTGGCTCCTTTGGCCACGTTTGGGGTAGATGGCTCTACAGGGCCCCACAAGCAGGTTGGTCAGTCCATAGTACAACAACGAACAAGCATTCTTACTTTTCTTTGCAGCCGGGCGAACATGTTTGGCTACAGTGGCCTTGACAGCAGCCTGCTCATTCTTCATCTTTTCCTCCAACTCACTGACCCTGTGTAAAGCTTGGCTGGCGGCAGCTTCTCTCTCAGCCCGCACATTTGCCATGAGCTCGTCATCGGCCCTTTTCTCTGCCAGGGTTCTTCGCTTTTGTGGAACATCTGGGAGACCCAGGCACTTGTTTACATTGGAAGGACGAGTCTTACGGGTAGACATGGTGGGTGTGATGTAGAGCGGTGGTGAACTCGCTGACAGAACGTTTGTGACGAACAGTTTTTTGCGGTGCCTGTCCCCAATTTATTGGTTGGTGAGTCCACAAGTAGACGCTAGTCCCTTAGTTCCGTCATCATATTTTTCGTCATGTCTTCAAGTTTCGCATCCCTGACATCCTGCATGCCTCGTCAGGACATCCCTCCCATTCGGGGTGCTCTCCGTCATCAAAATCTACTCTCGTATCCTTGTCCTCAATGCCTGCGCTGGTTCAAAAATCGCTCAGGGCTGACGCAGCACCTCAATTCTATCCACCGAGCGGTTTCTCCACCTGATGACCTTGTCAACTATGGTGGAGGCGAACACGAACCGGAAGAGCCTCAGGATGTCCCCCAAACAGACCAAACCCCGTCATCCCCTACCCATCACTCGTCCACTCCGTCACACAATGTTGACGTAGAATTTGACGCGAAATTTGTTGGCCCAGGACAAAAGGTGTATCGGAATTATCACCCACACCTAAGTGGTGAGTATGTTATTGTAAGTCCATGTTGCACCTACTGATGACGCACCCCACCCTCAGGTCGGCCTTGTGATGCTAGCGGATGCTTTCTCCCTTGGGATGCAGCTCCCGAACCTTTACTATCAAAGTCCAGAGATGACTGGGGAACATATCGCAGCCGTGTTCGCTTCGAACTTGCTGACTTTCTATACACACGAAATCAGATGCCTGGCACGCAGATCGACAAGCTTATGGATATTTGGACGGCCTCTTTACTCCAAGTAGATGGGGAACCTATCTTTACTGGCCACAAAGACCTGTACAAGATGATTGACAGCTCAACACTTGGCGACGTCAAATGGAACAATCTCACCGTGAAGTATACGGGCCCGCAGCCGGATCAAAATGTGCCACCGTGGATGAAAGATTCATATGATGTCTATTTTCGTGATCCACAAGAGGTCGTCCGCAACATACTGGCCAATCCTGACTTTGCAAATGAGATCGATCTGGTGCCATACCGGGAATACGACTCAGCAATGGATGAGCGTCGTTGGTGTGATTTTATGTCGGGTGATTGGGCATGGAAGCAGGCGGTAAGCGGCTTGTACATCATATTCAAGATAGACTAAAGGATTTACAGGACATTATTGCGCAAGACGTGAATACCCATGGGTCGGTCTTCGTCCCAGTAATTTTAGTCAGTGACAAAACAACAGTCTCTGTCGCAACTGGACAGAACGACTACTATCCATTATATTTATCGATAGGAAATGTATGCAACAATGTTAGGCGTGCACATCGGAATGCCCTGGTACTTATCAGCTTCCTTGCACAGCCCAAAAGTATGTGCTTCCGTTTAACTTTCACATTCTTGGGTATATAATGTATCTCATTCCCATAGCCACACAGCTCCATGCGAAAACCAACGAGTTTCATTGCTTTTGACGACAGCTCTTTCACTCGTCACTTGCTTTGATCTTACAGTCGCTCAAACCCGGTATGACCACACCCGAGGTCACGCGCTTTGGTGATGGGCACTATCGCCATGTCATCTTTGGGCTTGGGCCATATATAGCTGATTATGAGGAGCAAGTGTTGTTATCCTGCATCGTCCGCGGGTGGTGTCCAAAGTAAGCTAGACCGTTCTACAGCTGGTCTGACTAATTAGCCATCAAGGTGCTTGGTTGATCGTCGCGACCTCAGCAATGATGCTCTCTTTCGCTGTCGTGAGCACACCGAAATGGTTGTTGGATCATTTGTCCATACCGATCTGTGGGATGAATATGGTATTGTGAGCCGGCTTGTTGTATGTTCACATCACTGCTAGATCGAGTGTTCTGCTGATCACACCACAGCCATTCACCAATGACTTCCCTCGGGCTGATATCCATGAGTTACTCTCACCAGACCTGCTTCATCAAATCATTAAAGGCGCATTCAAGGACCATCTAGTTGATTGGATAGAGAAATATATTGTCCAGACCTATGGGGGAGACGCTGATGCCATCCTTGACGATATCAATCAGAGGTCAGTTGATCATCAATAACGATCATGTTTCGCTGGGATCATTGTGATATGTTTGCACAGAATTGCTGCTGTGGCTCCGTTCTCGGGACTTAGGCGGTTTCCTCAAGGGCATCGCTTCAAGCAATGGACAGGGAATGATTCGAAGGCGTTGATGAAGGTATGTTAGTTGTATTCTCCTGCACACCCAAACCTTACTAATTTTAACAGGTATATGTCCCTGCTGTTGAAGGTTATGTTCCGCAAGACATGATTCACGCTCTTCGGGATTTCCTCGAATTCTGTTACCTTGTGCGACGCAATGTTGTCACAGACGAGACGCTCTCCGAGATCCAGGCGACCTTGGATCGGTTTCATCAACATCGTGAAGTGTTCCGGCCCGATGTTGTGACGTCATTCAATCTCCCTCGACAACACTCTATGAAACATTACCCAGACATGATTCGACTTTTTGGCGCACCCAACGGTTTATGCTCCTCTATCACCGAATCAAAACACATCAAAGCTGTCAAGCAGCCCTATCGTCGTTCCAACCGCCATAACGTGCTCGGTCAGATGCTCCTCACGAACCAACGCCTAGATAAATTAGCTGCATGCCGCGTTGATTTTCAAAAGCATGGAATGCTCTCGGGCACCTGTGTATCAAGTGTATTGGAGAACAGCGCAGTCGACCCTAATGCTCAGGGGTCTACGGAAGCCCTTGCGCATGAAGATGAGGATGGAGAGGATAGCGAGCCGGTTGATACCCCGATGAATATTGAAGCTCATGTTGTACTCGCGCGCACACCTCGTAAGTAAGGTATTATTCACTGAGTATTTACTAATGCTTTGACGACACAGAACGAAAGCGAGCGCGCACAGTATCAGAGCTTCAGGATGAGCTTGGAATACCGCAGCTGCGAGAAATGATCCGGCGGTTCTTGCACCACACAATGAAACCAGACGACCCCCACGACCTGGAGGATGTACCACTGGCAGAATGTCCATGGTATGATGGCAAAGTGAATGTCTTCAATTCTGCAAGTACAACCTTCTATGCGCCAAGCGACATCAGTGGTATTTATGGGATGAAACGTGAAATCATCCGCTGTTGCCCCTCGTGGAGGAATGGGCCAGCACGGAAAGATTGTGCTTTTGTGGCTACAGATCCGACCCTCCCGGGCATGCGGGGACTCGACATTGTCCGTGTTCTTGTATTCTTCTCATTCATGCATTTGGGAGTTTATTACCCCTGTGCCCTCGTCCGCTGGCTTGTGCGTGGGGACGAGCCTGACGAGGATACTGGCATGTGGACTGTTCATCCTGCCTTCAATGCACGCCGCCAGCCTAATATCTCTGTTGTACATCTGGACGCGATGTACCGTGCTGCCCACCTTATTCCTATCTATGGCGGTCAAGAAGTCTCAGTTGACCTCCAACCCGATCAGTCATATGACACCTTCCGTGCATATTATGTCAACAAATATGCTGACCACCATGCTTTTGAGATCGCGTCATGACAACATCACTCCCCCGACATGCCGCCACCTACACACCGCTGACATCCCCAGCATCATTGGTGGCTCAGTGTACCTGGCGCGAGACATCTGGGATGTCGGACAAGGTCAGATGGACTCGCACGGCATTACCTCCCTGTCAATCTCCAGCGTATTCCCAAACTCGTACACTCCCCGACACACCGCCACTACACACCGCCAACATCCCCAGCATCATCGGCGTCCCCCCTACCTCACCCGGGATTGAAGACTATCTCTGGCGCAAGCCATTTGGGATGTCGAACAAGGTCGGATGAACTCACAGCACTACCTCCCTGTCAATCTCCAGCATATCATCCAAAATGCCACCCAGATCTTCCATAGTATCGATCGGCAGAAACCCAGTGACCTCGAGCCTTTGCATTGGTCATTCCGAGCCATCACTGCTACCGTCGAAATCTGGTACAACCCGGAATCCCAATCCAATGTCATTGATGAAGATTCCGTATTCGCGGAGGTATGAGACCTTACTCTTTCGATGTCTCACTCTGCATATTCACCAATCATTGCATAACATCCCTGATCATTCACTTCCCGGTTACTTTAACATTGTGTATAAACCTATCTACACACGCCGGTGGTTTTGCTGCTCGCAATCCCTTGATTCGTACTCTCGTAATCCCTGTCCTCAGTCTGTTCATCCCAGCACCACCGCACGACTTCTCTGACACGCTTCCACAGGAATTGACGTCGTGGACATGTCTTGATAGTAGGCCAACTAATAAGGGTGCAACCAATGCCCTCAAAATGGCTGCGAATGCAGTAGACAATCACAATGTCCATCCGTCCTTCCAAAGACCCAACACGAGATATTGGGTTTGCCAGAGAAGTTTTGCATTGACGTTTGGCCTGTTGGGCAAGGCGAAGACCTGAAACCACAATTCCGGATGAAGAGATCGAGGCCGAGCTACATCTCCAGTTCCTGTGGCTCCTCTGGTTTGCACTCGACTGTGCACAGATGATTGATGCGGAGTGCTTAGTACTGCTTACATTTGTAATGGATTCACTTGCAATATTATATTCACTGCTTAATTACTTATATACTGAACCACACTTGAACCAGTTGTATGATCTCAACAAGAATTACTTACACTGCTTAGCACTACTGATACTGCTTGGCTGCTTGGCGAGAATGATTAAGTGCTGCCAAGTGTGACTAAGTAATGTAAAGATTTGCTGATGAGGTGTGAACTACACTGACCTTTTACTTAGCTTGATGCCGCAGCTGCCAAGTACGGATTTGAGGCAGCCTTAGTAATGTGCGGCAACACCGTCAATGAAGATGTATCACTTGCTTTCGTGCACACAACCAATGCAGCAAACGACGTAAGTCGACTTGAAGGACACTGCAAGATGCTCATGGCTGATATCAATTCAGTTTTTTGAGACCCGCTGCTGTGCTGACAAGGATGCTATCATCGGGCACCTAAAATCACACGTCTAGTAGGTTCCGTTCATTGGCCTTCTTTAAATTGTCTAAGCGATTTCCAGTAACAATGTCTCCCTGGAGATTGTCAGTGACGTCTTCCGTGACGTGCAACCTAAGGAAACAAGCAGGAAACCAGGGGAGTCAAATGCAGGGGGGGAGATCCCCATTGCAGTGTGTAGTACCGGTACGGATGACATCGCCAATGAGAAGAGTGACATTGCCACATCATCCGATGACGTGTTGAATTATATCAAGGATGGTATCTTACGGCTGATGGGTAAGTAGCAGGGTATGTTTTCTAATTGCATCTAACCAGGCACCGCAGAGACGGCAGGTGGGGATGTGTCGAAGATCAAGCGCAGCAATTTCCCTTGGGCCTCGTTGGTCCAGATCCTTGGGGATCAAGGTCCTGTGATGCACGGATGGCCTGCCTCTGCCCTGATGCCTGGACAATTGCGGATGCAGCAATTGAGGGCAAAGGGCATAACTGCTCTCAAGGTTCATGAGCGGCGTGACATCTATCATTCCTTGGAAAATAACGAGATCTCTATTGTGAAGGTTGAAGGGAAAGCGCAACAGAGTAAGTAATCTCCCCATTCTCTCACTTTCGAATGCTAATGTCTTGTATCAGAAGCATTGCAGGGAGTCTCAGTCTCCGATCATAATTGGCGCAGCTCCTCATGCAGACAGTCGGGAGGAAAATGCACAATGTGTGTACTACGATGGGGCTATGGATTTAGAAGGCCCTGCTCGTCTTCCTCCAAATAACACTAGGACCCGCATCAAGCCGTGCAAAATACATATGTCGAGGGGCACTGCTGACGACACTATCATTCTTAGCAGCGGGGAAGACTCAGGCCCTGTTGTCAAGCCTGCGAAGAAGCTAAAGGCAAAAACGGCTACTTTAAAGGCGATGACACTGGACAAGGGGAAATCAAAGTATGTTCCAGTCGACTCGAGCGATGATGAAGCTGGCCCTGCCTTTATCGTCGCTCGCACGGCCAATGCAGCTCCTCCCATGAATGGTGATACCGCGACATCGTTGCCCACCACCAATGACCTCCAAAGCAAAGACGACTATCTGGCTCTGGGGCCTGAGGGGAAGCGCAAGGCCAACACCATTGTCCCATCTCATGTCTCTAAGAAGCCTGCCCTTCAGCCACGGAAGCCTGATGCACATGGTAAGTCTGCATGATTTTTCTCAGAGAGTCGTTCGCTAATCTACATGACAGTTGATGATCCATTCACAGATACCCAGCACAGTCATACAGCCATCTCGCCATCCTCTCCTTCTCCGAAGCAACATGTCCCATTGGCACCCCTCCTCAAAACTCAAGATGAGGAGGAACTGACTGCATCATCGTCAGCCTTTAGTAACCCGCCCGCTTTCATGTTACCATTGTCTGCAGAGGTAAACCCCAGCGCTGAACAACATCCACCTGCCATTCCACCTCCTGCACCCCTTCCTCCGAACCCCACGCACTACCAATACCCACTCCCATACTTACCATATCCGCTGGATATGTACCACGGAGATCCTCGTGTTATTTATGGTGCGCATCATCCTCATGACTTCCCTCGTGATGCTCGTCAATTTGGGCCGGCGATCTTCCCTGGAATACCTTATGGAGACCCACAGATGCATGTTGATCGCGCTTGCCCCGTCGCTCGCAGCTCTACCATGGAACCTCGTCAATCGCGTCATCCATCCGCTGAGGCTAAGTAAGCAAGGTATCATGGTCGCTTCTTGTCGTGCATTGCCTAGTCATCTGCCATTACTTCTCAAAATGTACAATGGTATTTACAATAAATTCTTTTTTGGTTGATTATGATCGATTGCAATGAAGTGAGAAGTACATAGTATGAAATGACAGGGAGGAAGTTTTGATTATCAGCTCTGGAAGACGAGTGCTTCTACGTGGCAACGCCGTTATGGGCAACACTTATAAAGAACCGCCAATAACGAGTGGGCCATCTCATTGCCCGTGAACTCGACATGTGAGTCCTCGTTTGCATGCCACTCGCCTACTGATCAGTTGGCAGGATTTCAGGTAACCGCGTACGTGCACTCACCGCCATCCATCAATCTCGCCCGTTCCCCCTTCGCGCACACCAAATAGCATGGGTCGTGGGTCGCTTTTATGATAGGGGCAATTGGGATTTCAGTGAGAGGGACGAATGCCGCGAGTACTTTACCACGCTCGTCGTCAATTTCGAGGAGAAGTGGCCTATGAGGCTGGAAATCTTCCCATCCACCCCTTTGGAAATCGTGCTGGACTCATCACAGCAAGACGAGGTAGAGAAGAAGAAGGCAGACCTCTGCCGTGTGAGTTTTATCTTGCACGTGTCTCACGTGTCTCAGACATGACTGATGCCATACCTTAGTACTTGTTGCGGCTTTGGAGTTGGATCAACTATGGTCGGCGCTGTTTTGAGATTGATTTTGGTGGTTTGGGTTGATCGGACATCAGAATTCTTGTTGGATCGCCAGATATTCTTGTGTTACAGTTAAAATCGTGCAGTGGTAGACCAATGCATGCTTCTCGAAGCGCATGTTCATCAGGAGAATCACAAGTCCCCTAAATAAATTGGGAGTCACTCGCACAGTATGCCCTTATTGCCAACTCCATACGACCGCTTCACTTCCTGGCTTGGTTAGCTGGACTGGAGTTCCCATGAGTGAGTACTCTCGACGTCCTTGTCCCAACCGTTCGTGTTCGTGTTCTGACACGTTTCATAGCTTGTTTGGCTCGCCCCTAACATCTTCATCGCTCTCCGACACTCCTGTTGTGTCCGCTTTGACACTGGTACGTGCTCCTGTTTCCTTTATTCTCCCCCTCGAGCTCGACATTTGGGCATTCGCTCACACAGTTCGCGGCTTCGTCAGGTGGTTTATGTGGTACTGGGGAGTTGCCGGGTAAGTCCTTGACTCCCGTTTTGCGGTGGTGATCATTTTCTTCATCAGCCGTGGTCGATGACTGTTGGGTCGTCACGCCCTCTTTCTCCCCCTCGATCGACGTTCGCGACACGTCCCGGGCTCGTCGGGTGGCCATGGTGGCCTAGGTGACTTGTATTGAGGTTTTGTGGATCGTTCTCGGTGCTGACAATATTCTTCTCAGCTAACGACTTCAGTGTGACTCCCTGCGAGTCACTGCTGGCGCCGTTTGTTGCGCCGTCTGTCCGTCGTCATATACAACTCCCTGAAGATCTCTACAACCCTCGATATCACCTATCTTGACATCTGACTGATCCGTCACGTCCGTAGGGGTCTGGTGGCTTGCCATCTGGGCTCACCTCCCTCAGATTGTCTTCATCGTCGCTGTGACAGTTTACGCTGCCACCCAGGTACTCCACCTTGCATTGGGCATCTTCAGGTGCGTATACGACACCCCTGAGTCGATTTGGTATTGTCCGACTCGGCCATTGCATCTGCGTGGTCTCCTGATATGGTCTGCTGATTTGCGCT
>JBBPJP010001085.1:0-10907 GCA_038088775.1 Boletus barrowsii
TTGACCGAGTTCCAAAAAGAATAGTTTTCGATTTTTCAATAAAAATAAAAATTCTAAATAATTGTCGGTGGGTTCGGGATACATGCAGGGGATTAACCCCAGTCGAGTGGTACCAACTCCGAGTAGCATACAGTTTGTGGTTGAGGAGACCGAGGCTGACCGAAGTTGAGTGCAAACTGACAATAAATCACCCATTGGCCAAGTCGTGTGAAATAAAGAGTAATGAGGTGCGTCCCGGCAACTAGAACATTGGAGAAGCATCTTGTGATCCCCTTATACAGTTTTATGACAGACGCCTGGGTAGCGACGGACTTGAATCCGTCAAACGCTGAATTGATATGGCGCGTTCCGGCATCTAGAATATTGAAGAACCATCCTGTGATCCACTTATATAGCTCTATAATAGAGTTTGTCGGGGAAGAATGCAAAGTGGGATGGACGCACGATTGAGCTTGTAGCCTACGAAGGCAAGCCCACCAGCAATGATAAGGGCAACAACAGGGACGCGGAAGCTGTAGGTTAGGCGGGGGATGGAGGTGTAGCGTACACGGGGTCGATGAAGACGGATTAGTGGTGAAACATAACGATGTCGCAGTCTGGCAGGGGTAAACGTGTGCAGCGGCGTCGCAAACTGGCGTAGCCGCACGCCAGCACGGGTGAGGGACATGGGGATAATTGATACTCCGCGACTCACCGCTTATATACCCGCCAGCCTGGCAACGAGAATGCTCTCTTCGGTCAGATTGGACGTTTACTAGCTGCTAACAGTGACTGGTGTTACTAACTCATGTTTGTTTTATTTGGTAGGACCAACGTCTTGCTCAGGCTTGCAGTGACACCTTGCTGGCACGGTATGCAGACTACCCGTTGCATCATTCATTGATTTTGCGGCGTCCCTCATCCAATACCACTATTTTGTAGCGTTTCGTCGGCAGTATAGGCGATCACCGATTACCGGCTGACCGCGTTGGCAAAGCTACCAATGATTCCTTTACTTATCCGAACTGGTGCCAATGATTTGATGGCTATTGAGGTGTGTGCACAAATATATATAGCAGTATGTGTCGGCATTCAATTGTCATCCGAGTACCCGTGAGCTGCTAGGAAACTGGCTGATCTATGGCACAAGAAACTCCAGTTACTGCCCCCCGACTCTGCCTACTTCCTTTCCACGCATAAGAACATTCAGACCGCTCCTTGGACAAATGCACTTCTATTTCGTGCTCTTCGCCACATTCGCTCTTGCTGCTCTTCAGAATGTAACTGTGGATGATTCTGTCTCGGCAGGCACCGTAGTACCCCAATATTTTCCCTCGGCATCAGCGTGGAATCAGGGTAACACTTGTCAGGAATGTGCTGCTCAACCCGATCCGGCAATGGTGTACAACGGCACATGGCATGCCACTACCTATTTTCCGCCTAATGGGACTTTTCAAAGTATCACGTTTTCGTTCATGGGTCAGTTACTTGATATTTAATGGAACGTTCCGTGTTTACGAGATGAGTCATCACAGGAAGTGCTCTGTACATATTCTTTATCCTTGCGAATGCTCCCAACGTCTTTCTCCCGAGTCCACTCACATCTGTGAACTTCACCCTAGACGGGGACACACTCCCCGCATACATACACCCTTCGACTACAGCCAACGATTACCAGTACAATGTACCGGTCTTTGCCAATGACTCCCTCACTTTAGGTACGCACACCATGACAGTACAACCCTTCGCACCTGCAGACACGGGGAACCACTCAATCTTAATATTATTTGACTACTTGATTTATACGTGCGTCCTTTATCTCGTCCTTCATCAGCGCATTCAGATACGGATGTCAATCCAACAACCACGGATATCTCGTCTGCTATAACCTCAATAGTCGTAACGACCCCAACTCCCGAGTCGTCACCTTCGACTTCAGGCACCTCTTTCGGACAAAACATTGGGGCTGTCGTTGGCGGTGCTGTGGCAGGTGTTAGTGCCTTTGCAATAGCGACTGCCTCCTTATTATGTTATCGGCGATACAAGAGACGCATTGCTCGTGTAGCGGGGCCTGTGGTGGATCCATTTGTCTCTCCTCGGATGGCTCCAATGTCATTCGAAAGTAGCTCACTGCCAATTCACCAGACGCCAGTCGGTTCCCGTCCCACAAATGTGCGGAAGCGAACTTTCCATTCCATTAAGTTGTCTTAATTCAATTTATCGACAGCTTGGACTTGGAAGTGGACCAAGCACTTCATCCGTGACCGTGCAACGTTCAGCCCCCATCTCCGCCAACACCGTTGTATCTGGGTCTTCATCTACTAATGCCACCACGTTTCTGGAACACCTTTCATCGTTACGGAGTGAGGTCGCTCGTCTCCGTGAACGCCAGGACCGGGACCGGGAGGTCACGGGATTTGGATCGGAGGCTCCACCTGAATACACGTGAGGCTAGTATACTTAGACGTGATCCTGTCCTTTCGCACAGCTCTGCAAATGGTTACTCTGGACTCTGCTGTCTACCTGGTTCGTCACATGTACACATCATCACTGGTTCCGATCTCAGCATACGTGATCGTTTGGCAAACAGGACAGATCACTGCCACCATCATTGATGGCACAGTGGGCGGAGTTTCTGTGCTCGTGATTGCCCTTTCAGTGTATTATCGAAGGTATAAGAAACGTTAAAGTAGCCGCCTTCCTTACCCGCGCGAGAAGGTTTGTAGTAGCTTCACTGATAAGGCTGACGAAGGCACCAGCCTATCACCCTTTTACCAAATAGGATCCTCCGAGTCGTCCCGAAGCATGGATGCTGTGCTTCCGTTTTGATCGTGAGTCCAATGACTTGACGCCATCTGATAGCCTCCGTCTAAAAATCGAACGCAAACGTCCCCAGTGGCGTTGCGGCTGCCCGATTTCCGTCAACCCGCCATCTATCGCTCCTTTATACGAGTCACGATGATGATACGAATCACCTTGCGCAAGTCGAACGGCAAAGGGACGGGGTGTCGAACAAGACTGGATTGATTGTAGACATGCAATGTGCTGGATACATACTGCCTTGAAGCAACTTCTACGTCTCGGTCAACTACAAAACACAAACCGAAACTCGTTTTGGGATCGGAGCACGAGGGAGCCCCTGAATATGCTTCCTAGGACCAAGGTCCGTTGATTTTGTGACTCAGAGATCAATCGATAGCGGTGACATCCCATTTTGTATATTGTTCCTCTCGTCGACGATGTGTTTCCCTGATAGTAAATCATGGCCCATCGATAGCACGCACATGCTACAATCCGTGATCCAGGAACCAATGTAGAGACAGATAATGACGCAGTGCCATGGTGTCGCCTGCAGAGCGCTTGTATATGGCCGGCTCGTACGCACCAAGCTGGGTATTACTAGATAATCGAAACCTCGAGGGGTTCCGTTGCTTGTTAATTTAAGGTATGTAACCAGATGTCGAAATCCTTCACTAAACGCTCCACCGGTACCCGCAGCGGTGACTCGGTGTCCAAGGGGCTCGAGCAACCAAACATGCCCGCCCTTGCGAACCCTTCGGCAATCATGTTACCCCACAGCATAAGCCACACCATCGTCCAAACCCATCCAAGTACCCCACCCACCCGTCTGCCCGTCAACCGATAAAATATCTGCTCGGCAAGGATACCGGGTCCCATCATCCCAAACCCAACCAGCATCCACCACATCTCCACACGGCTATCGAGGGTGATCAACGAGGTGTGATGCCACAACACGGAAGCGAGGAATGCCCCGATGATGTGGCCCGCAGGACCAAGGACAACGGACAGCGGATAACCGCCCAAAATGAGGAAGGTGTGACGGAGAAACTGGTGCCACCTGCATCCCCACAGGCTTTTCAACGACGTAGCGCGCCATGGGGCGTTGAACGCGGGCGGCCACTGAGCGGGGTCTTGTCCGAGTACAAGTATGCCAAGCACGGTGCATACATCGTAACTCATCTGCATGGTGGCGTAAATATCGATGGCAAAAAATGCTGAAATCATGGTTGCTCGGAGGTATTGCACCGGGAAAGGAAGAGTCTCGTCGAAAATGGTGGATCCTTCGGTGACAGGCTCAGCTCTCGAGGGGACCAGCGTCAGGATGGCACGGTGGAAGGCACCACATATCAAGACATGCGCAACTGCAGAAAGGGATGTATAGAAAATGAATGCAATGCGATTAGCTGGACGCGTTTCACGCGGAATGTATGATCGATAACGCGACCAGTCCCAACCATGGCCACGAAAGTTTGAGACGAGGTCAATGGCGTCCATGATTGTCGACGGAGAGGCATTCGTAGGGCGGAGGTGTCGCACGAGTGGCTTCTTTGCCAATGCCCAGTCTAGAGTACGAGCAGCGACGGAAATCATGAAGAGCTAAGAAGAAACCCATGTAAGTTTTCCTTCTCAGAGGGGACGTTTGAAGAAGTCCGTATCGAAAGACGCTCACCACAAAGTTAGTGTTGTTAAACTTCTGCTCGATCTTCCCGAGTGACATATCCACGGAAAGTGCCGCACGCGCTGCCAACAACGCGACCAGAGGCCACAATGCGACTCGGAGAGTGCGCGTCTGAGGCTGGACGGCCAACACCGCTACTGCCAGCTGGCAAAGGAATGCTGGGAGGACATACAACACAAACGCAGTACCGTCGATAGGAACTTTGGGTGACGGAACACCAAAGGCATTCCGCAGAGACAGCACAGCGAAGGACGCGAAGGACATGGTGGGTCTTCTGGATTGCCCTGAGTTGGAAGCGCTCTCAGAAGATGCTGCTTACAGAGTCTTGCCCTGACCGGTCAATCGCCGGGTGGGTTTCATCGGCTTGTGCTTTTCTCGGTATGACATGATATTACTTAAACTCAATTTTGAGATCAAAATAAAGTTGTAACTCGTCATGTATCGCTTGACAAAGCAATATGTACTCTACCTTGAGTTGAAGTGATCCGGATCTGTTGCGATCACAGAGGAAAATGTACAGAGAGTCATCTCTGCGCTGAGCTCAAGTATCTTTGGCTACGCCGCAAGTTGAAGCTTGAAGCATGGCCAACATTAAAACTAGTTTATGTAAGCCAAGTATGTCAGGCTCGACTGACGAACTCCAAATTCTTGGACCAGTCCGACCGACCAACTTAGTCCAAGGTATCGGGGCTTATTCGGATTTGCTTGGCTATTGTAAGAGGATATTCGACACACGAAATAGCAGAGTCGATCAACATCTTAACACCAGGAAAGGACAGTCATCCGATGCTAGCCTATACTGCATGAAACCAGGCATCAAGATCCATTGCCAGGCGTTCCACCAACGTCCTCAAGGGTGGCACACCATCTATCAAGGCACCGGCTCTGAACACCCCAGCCCTCGCAAAGCCATCTATGAGCACATTGCCCCACAGGACAAGCCAAGTCATCGTCCAAACCCATCCTGCCATCCCACATACCTTTTTTCCCGACCACCGCTTGAATATCTGCTCAGCGAACATCCCCGGGGCCATCATTCCAAACCCAAGCACCATCCTCCACAGTTCGCTTGTGCTATCGAGCGAAATAAACCCAGTATGGTGGTACACTGCAGAGGAGAGGAACGCCCCAGTAACAAGCCCCACGCGACCAAAGAGGAATGAAAGTGGATAGCCGCCCTGAACGAGGAAGATATGGCGAAGCCACTGATGCCACCTGCGTCCCCAGAACTGAGCTAATGACGTGGAACGCCACGGTGCGTCAAACCCGGGGGGCCATTGAGCGGTATCTTGTCCAAGGAAGAGAACGCCCACTAGGGTACATAAATCGTAACTCATCTGGAGGAGACCATAGACTGCGAGCGCGCCTATTACGCTGATTATGGAGGATCGGAGGTATCGCACATGAAGAGGTAGGGCTTCGTCGAAAATGGATCCTCCGGATATGGAACCAAGTCCCACTGGAGAGAATGATCTGAGGGCTCTGTGTGATGTGCCGCAGATGAACGCATGGACGAGCGCGGACAGAGCTACGTGGAAGACGAATCCGATGCGATTGGAAGGTCGTGTTTCGCGCGGGATGTACAATCCATGTGACCAGTCCCAGCCGTAACCACGGAATGCCAAGGCAAGATCGAGGGCGTCCATGAAGGTTGACTGGGTGCTATTCAGAGGGCGGAGATGTCTAACGAGCGGTTTTTTTGCGAATGCCCAATATATGGAACGGGTAACAATCATCAGCATCGGATTCTAGCATCCGGGTAAGTATTTCCCTTGATAACCCGCGAGGAAAAGTTTGTCTGGATAAGCCACTTACTAACAAGTCGTTGTCAAATTTTCGCTCGAAGGTGTTGAGTGCCATATCCACGGAAAACGTCGCACGCCATGCCAACAATACGAGAACCAGCCAGCACGCCATTCGGAGAACATGGGTGTTTGGCGTGATGGCGAGTACCGCCATTACGAAGTACAAGAGCACAGGTGGCAGGATATATGACACGAATGTCGCAACATCGAGGGGAGCCTTGTCAGTTGGAACGTCGACAGCGCCCAACATGAGGAATGCAGTGAAAGACACGGTTTGGGTCGTTGCCTACGGATATAGTCGGTGATTTTATAACGTCATCACCGCGAATTGAAACCGACCGGCGGAGTAAAATCGACTCTCACCTGGCATTCATTTGGAGCTGGAAAAACCGCATGATTTCGAAGTTCTGAGACTGTAGATCCTCTCGAAGGTTTTCCGTTCAAGGAATGCTTGCCAGGATGTTGGATTACGTAAGGACTCGTTCTCGACAACTTGAATCGTCTGACTCCGGGAAGTTACAGTCCGTGCTCCTTCCACCGATAATAACGTGAATATCGGATGTTATTAAGTATCAGTTGTTGTCTTCGGTCTTATCAATTGGATTTAGCCCTCGGAGATACCTCGCTTTCGCTATCGATTGCCTGTAAAGAGATCTAAGCCATAGTTTTCTTTCCCATATGATGATATATAGCTAACCGGGACTGCTCGGCTGACCGCGCGCATCAAGGATTATCCTACCAAAGCGATTCCCAAATGTCACACTCTGGGGTCCAGGGAAGTATCTCTCATGCCAATGATCCACCCCAAGATTCGTTTCAAAATTGTCTGTGTTTGATCTGTAGACAAGTCGGGCACGTCGTCGAGTCATGCCCCCGACTCAATAGCGCCTCTCCGGACATCACAACGCCAGGCCCCACTCCCCCCTTCGAACCTGCGTCCACAAAACACTCCGGGACAGTGCTATGCGACCGATGCAAGCAAATGAATGCATTGGGAAAGATCCAGAGCCATCGCCCTTTCGTGTTAGAGGATCGTGACCTCGGTCGCCAGAAAGGGGCCAACAAAAAGACGAGTCAGATACCCTCGCTCGGTCCAATCAACTCCCTTCGACTACTCTCTTCGTGTCCCCTTTGTCGTCTCCTGTTCGACATCACTTATCTAACCGAGCCAGACTTGGGAGCCATTCGCGGCGATTTATTGGTGGTCACTGGATGGACGATCCATCGTTTTGAAAGGGATCTACATTGGTCTGGTTGTGATAGGGGAAAGGGACCGTACGCAAAGTGCGCGTACACTTCAGTACCGTCGTGGTCGGATGAAGCCGTTGAGCCCAACGCGCTGGTCGAGGAGGCGATGGACGCAATTGGGGTGATGGATTCCAGCAGTCGTGGTGCGAAGGAGGTGCCTGCCCTGGGAGTCAGAAAAGTGGACCCTCAAACCTGCGAGTACAGTCAGATCAGAGGCTGGCTTCGTCGATGCGATGACCAGCACCCCATCACTTGTCGTCCGTTCGTGTCAGAGGGCCTGAAGCAGATCAAGCTCATCGATGTGGAGACCAGACAGATCGTGGCGTATCCCCCAGACGGCTGCGACTATATCGCTCTCAGTTACGTGTGGGGAGGTGTACAGCAACCGAGTTTCAGACTCGGGGACATACTTCCGACAGTTCCTGAAACTCTCGAAGATGCGATGGCTGTAACTCGCCACCTCGGAAAGCGGTACTTCTGGGCAGACTCATTGTGCATTGAACAGGGAAACAACGAGGAGAAGGTGGTGCAAATCGCTTTGATGAGCACGATCTACAGTGGCGCATGGGCTACCATCATTTCCCTCTCTGCTCGCTCCGCTCGGAGTGGACTGCCACGAGTAGGCACACTGCAGGGTGTCATACCTCAGCTGTCATGTGAAATCTGGGGGAAGCATCTCTTGTCAGTGATGCCGACACTTGCTCAACAGATATCGTGGTCACCTTGGGCGACAAGAGCATGGACCTTCCAGGAGGGTCTACTCTCACCGCGGCGTATTTTCTTCACGAATCACCAGGTCTACTTCGAGTGTAACGCAGTCCAGTGTTGCGAGTCCTTGGACGATACCCATTCCCCGTTCCATCTTCCTACAGACGCGCAACGACAAGTAGCTCTGGACAAAGTCATCGAGGATCCAGATGCATTGACGGACGCAGGTGCCGAAGGAGTCCTCGGTCGCGGCGTCTTCAGAGATCCATTCCGTCCCCTCTCTACCAAAGAGGATGCCCAAACTGATGCGGAGAGCCTCGAGACCTACTTCCGTCTCGCGCACACCTATACAACCAAGAAGATGTCCTACGATGCTGATTCGCTTAATGCATTTTCTGCCGTGTTGACACGCCTAACAGAAACGCATTATCAAAAAGGATTCATACAGGGTTTGCCTTTGGAGGACCTACCGAGAGCTCTGTTATGGGTCCACGTGGCCCAGCCAAGGAGACGAGATGTGTTCGCAGGGTGGTCTTGGGTAGGATGGGAGGGTCCCGTTATGGAAGACCTTGTGGGGCTTAGTGGCTCGACGACAAACTTTCTGGAAGCCGACTCTCCGCCTCTAAGGATGTGGAAAGCCGGAAACGAGGACCGTCCAGAACTAATATATGATTTCAACCCAACGTCCTGGATAGTGGAAGAAATGGAAGCACTGGGGGCGGACGGCGGCTCGGATACAGAAAGTAATACACCAGGTTCTCCGAAGGATGAAGAGGATGATGCAGATACAGAAAGCAACACGCCAGGTTCTCCGAAGGACGAAGGGGATGATGCAGACTCCTGGGAAGACATATATGAGAGTTCTGAATACGATTCTGAAGGTAAGGTAGCCACGTTGTGCATGTGATCGAGAAAGGCTGACGGTTCGGTAGACGGTGATTCGGATAATAACGAACCAATAGACCGCCAGAACGACCCAGTAACGCAGCTCGCGAAAGAGATGCTATCCGAGGCTACCAATGTCAAGGTGCCTGAAGGAATTGGCAGCAACGAATTGTTGGTCGAAGGAATCGTCATCCGGCTGACATTCGTGAACGTCACCGAGTATTACAGTGACACTGACGAGGAGGAGGACTTGGAACAACGATGCCTTGTTCATGTTGAAGGTCAACACAAGCCATTGCGGCTCAAGTTTTTCGGTTACAACGCTGCGGAGTTGGTTCGAAAACGAAGCCGGAAAGAACAAGAGTTTTTGTTGTTATCCCGGATGCAACACTTCACTACGCCGAAGATGTACAATTCATTGCTACTCATCGATCGAGAAGGAGACGTTGCGACCAGGGTGGGTGTAGCAAATTTGAGGCTTGATGATGTGAAGCTGTTGGAGGGGGTCAAGCCAGAAAGAAGGCTAGTCAGACTGAAGTAGTAGGCAAATACCGTACAGTACTAATATCGTAATTGAACGACAGCGACCACCGTTACTCTGAATCGACATGCAACTAGGATGCAGTATCTGTCTGGTTGACTGTCCACGTTTCCACCAATCAACACAAATTCAGGCCGTGCGCTATCAAAATAATTCCCCCTCAGACAAATCACCCGTCATATAGGAACTGACGATGTCTGCAGCTGCTTCCTGAGGTTTGATATCTCCTCATCCCCAACGCTATGGTTCCTGATCAGTTCCTTGATCCTGTCCAGTACGTGGTCACGTTTTCCCGGTGCCACTGCAAGGTTCACCTTGAATTTGTCGATGGCAGTATGCACGTGAACCCTATTCGATGCTTCATAGGCTCCCATCGCGATGGCGATCGCGTCCACGTCCACTATGCCATTCCTGACCGATACCAGGAGGAAAACGATTTGCATGACGCACGTCAGGTCCACAATGTAGGCCATTAGCTGTTTCACGATGTCTTGGCTACGACGATAATATATTCGTCAGTAACTCCAATGAATGATGGAGCAATAGACACTGACGAGGTCCTGTATAGATCATGAGCCACCTTGGCCAAGATGGCTGCCCCAGCGACGGGAACGATAATGGGCAGGGCGGCACCTCCCGTTCCGGCTACGCCTGCAATGATTGTCACCAGTGCAGCAACGACGGTGAGGCTGGTTTTCCTGGATGTCGAACGTTGAGACACGAGTCCGACAATCCCTGTGTGCCATCCAAGACGGAATGAAATTACCCACGTAGTTGTCCGGACGTCTGCGATATCCCTGACTCTGAGATTCGGAGTATTAAGCAAGCCCACTCTGAAATCATCCTTGTGAAGGCTCTTCATGTGATGTCGTCAATGCCTTGCCAAACAAAATGACGACGGACACCTACATTATGGGGGTCATTAAGATTCCAAACGGTAATAATGTCTTTATGAATCACATCTAGACACGCTTTCATGGACTGATTGCGAAAATTTGGGCTTGCCGTAAGCGCCTTCCAATATCCTACGAGGTTGCTCAGCAACCAGGACATTCATTCAACCAAAACTCACTCTTTTCTCCGACTCTAAAACACATCAGGTCGGACAAATCCAAGGAGACCAAGCGACGAGAAATACGTACGACATTGTAAATGCAATTTTGACGGAGATGTTCACTCGCTGCGCGATTGCAGCGATGTAGTGCGCTGCTTCATTCTTGACATACTTTTGGATATCTTTCGTCGTCACATCGACAAGTGC
>JBBPJP010001086.1:0-10905 GCA_038088775.1 Boletus barrowsii
CTCCCTCCCTTTCAATACACATATAGGGTTCCTTCACAGCTTACTTGTTGTATTTGTAGTCCAAATCCTGTATTTCTCCTTGTTGTGTCCGAAATCCATTCAGAGTCACATCGCCATGTGACTCGTTTTTGGCTGGCTTCACATCCTGGTGCTATGCCTTGACCAACAGTCAATTGGTTGGGTTTAAACATGTTTATACAAGACTAATTGACTGAGGTCGCTGTCACCTGAGCACCACGCCTTTGCTGGCACATCTCGTATGCCACCTCCTATGCTTAGTCATTCACTCCCTGGCGAGATGTTGGTACAGAGAACTCTCTTCTTCCTCTCAACCCTCTCTTCGTCTCGCCAGGTGGGCTCTTTCTTTTCCTTTATGTTCTATTGGTGTTCCTTACCAACCCTCTCTTCGTCTCGCCAGAGGATTTCTTTTCGCTTACCTGACCCTCCCTTGTTCCCTGGGTTTCTTTGGGCCTTCGCAGCTTACTTCCTTGTCACATCCTAAATCCATCCAGAGTTACATCACCACATGACTTGTTTTTGGCTGGCTTCACATCCTGGTGCTGACTGACAGTCAATTGGTTTGTACAATTAAATTTTCACTACAGCAAAAAGGAATAGGAGACAAGAAATCAATCTGGTATGAACTGAAGGATTAATGTAGTGTCATTTTTTGATGCTTCCCATTCTCTCAAGAGTCACTGGGAACTTTTTATATCATTTTGCCATTGCCACACATACAATACCATACAGGTCAGTGGCAAAAGCTTGTCCATAGTGGTCTTTTTGTACTGTAGAATGTAGATTAACTTTGGTACATGCTGTACACAACTTTTGAGGCCAATCAAATAAGTCAAAAACAATGATATGGTACTGACTTTGGAATAAATCATAGTAATGTGGTGTATTTCTCACTTGATTGCAGTACCACTGACCTGTATGGTATTGTATGTATGGCAAAATGATATAAAAAGTTTCCAGTGACTCTTGAGAGAATGGGAAGCATCAAAAAATGACACTACATTAATCCTTCAATTCATACCAGATTGATTTCTTGTCTCCTATTCCTTTTTGCTGTAGAAATAAAATAAGTGTACTAGGGGCCTTTTCAGACTTATCTTAACTGATAAGATTACAAATAGCACTGGAAGGGTATATGAAGAAATATAGCCATTACATGGTGTTCAGATATGGTTAAGAGGGGCTACTTCAAGGTGCAAAAAGTTCCAAGTCAATATCTTATCATTTGAGCTCATACCATCCAAGTCTTTGATGGGAGATCATGATCCAAAAAATAAATGCACTGCACTTTTTCTACTTTCAGCTTGATAGTGTTTCCCTCTCAACATTTATTGAAATACTAATTATCCTACATTAATCTACAGGATTTTGGCTTTCTTTTAAGCCCCATATCTGCTGGTGAGATATGGGCGTGTGAATAAATTATGCAATGCTGTGCATTATCCATCTCAGTTGAATTTCCCAGCAAGCACATTCTGTCATTGGTAAGCTACGAATGCCTAGTGTTCACTCTGGCAGAGTGTTCTCGTTACTAGTAGTTCGCTGGACCGCAAGGCGCCCCTCGGTATTGCGTTGCACTTTGTGCACAAAGGTACCTTCTACGTACAAATTCATTCGAGGGAACGCCCCGTAAGTATTGTCCCTATGGTCACGGTATACAGCCAAGGTCTCCCGAGAAGACAGACCCCTTGGCAATGGGGACACAATTATATTGGTGGTCCTCCCATGCTACTGCGATATGCTGCCTTCAATATCGCTGCTATTTCCTTGCGGGACTCCCACAGCGGTAGAATAATGCAGAACGTTCCACTCGCAAAGGCCCAAATACTGTCATCAAGATTAATGAACCCTCAAGGAAACTGGACGAGAAACAAACAGAACCTACATTGTGCAGGCAGTCCAAAAAGTATAAAACTTTCGACTAAATACATAGTGCGAGAAAAACATTGGCAAGGGCACTGACAGGATGTAAACATAACATCGTTCTGCATAGTACGGAAAAACACACCGATGATGATCACTATTGCCGCAAAAATAGTCGAATAGATGAATGCCCTTTTGAAGACACGTTTGAGCGAAGCTATTCGTTGTTCTTCGTCTCTTGGTGCACTGGGAACATTCGAAAAGCCCTTTGGTTGTTTCTCGAGGTCAGGAGGCGATCCCCTTTCCTTGGTGCTGTTTTCAGACCCTTGATGCATGTGATCCTTGGCTTGATTGTCCAACATTGCGATCGCCCGCGTCCCAGAAAAGTCATAGTCCGCTGGACCTGCACAGACACTTGAGAAACATATGGCTCTGGTTTGGCGTCAAACTTACTCATCAGAGACACGGATACAGTAAGTATTCCCGAGAAGAGAAGCCCTGTTAGTCCACTGCAAACAGCGGAATACGGGTCCGCCAGATTGGGGATATTAATTTGTCCTGTCACTATATGAATATTTCGACTGGGTTGTGAAATAAACACTCAAACGTACCGTATATCTTCAAGCAACCAATCATCCATGCTAGCATCCCTAGAATACCTCCGCCTACCGCCCCACAGAATATACCTGCGCGCGTTAATTTAGACCATGAGATCGTGAGTGTGATCGGTATGACTGCAGGGCTGAGGACTACCCCCCTGAAGCAATTTAGCTACGCCCACGAGGCATGAGAGCAGTCTTACTGTACATAGTAAAGCTGCACGGGGGCCGTCAGCGTGACGTTCGGTAAAGATAACAGAAATCAAAATCCTACCCATCCTAAGTTGATATTTCCGGCGTTGAGCTGGGACGTACATCAACGAAACTTCTGTGCAACCGAAGCTTATAGAAACTTACAATGGAAGCCCAGCAGCCCATCCAAACGGCCCAAAAGCAGATGAAATAATGGGATGCTCTCACGATCTCTTCGCCCGTTGCATTCGGTCTGAAGTACGTTCGATATATACTGGCGTAGGTCAGAATCAACAAAGAGTAAAAAAAACGATGTTGAGGTGGTACACACTCGTATGAGCTGCGGTCGAACCAGCAATAATGAGCACATATACCACATTTCAAGGTTACTACACTCACAAAAGACTCGATACCCCAATGAGCTCGGAACTTGCAGCCGACGTGACTGCCATACTAGACAAAGGTTAGACTAACCCATTCATAGGAGATATTTATTACTCACAAGACAGCGAGCAAAATAGCAATCGCACCTCCCTTTCCCATGAGCACAACAGCTGCTGCGGGGGCGGCTAGCCCTGCACTCGTCTGGGTTGGGGATAGCGGGGAAGGATAAGTTGGAAAGTTTGGCTCGAGAATAGCACTTGGCGTCAGTGCAGGGTAATACTATGTGCCATGCAGATCTCACATTATTAAGCAGAGCTCTCGCACTGAGACCGAGGCAGGAGGCAAACGCCCATGGCACTGCGAACCACGAAAGTCCTCCGAGCATCTGTAACGCGTTTTCTACTTCGATACATGACCAGAACAAAAGGAGATTTACACTCACATAAGCCTTTGTTGTTGATTCAGGCTGGCTTGCAATCGCCTGATGATGGATGATTCTCTACGTTTGTACGGGATCCACAGATGATCAATTTCACTCACTCTTTGCCAATACCCTGTGTGCATCTTATCGATCATATGCCCTAGTTAGTGAAATCCAGGCTCACCTTGGTCACAAAACACCCCAGCAAACCCAGAGAGGATGGCTGCCGCACCAAACACGAGACCCTGATTGGATTTCATAGTGAGGTAGCTGCCATCCTGATTACCCACTACTGGAGTCTCGATCGCTGCTTGCTGCAACAAATCGTACAGCTCCGAAACACTTCCGACGGCAGGGGACGTTCCGCTAGTACAACATTATTCAGTCTCGTCTCAATCCAAGGAAAAGTATGGGACTGACTAAGCTCTGAAAACGAAGACATAGATGATAATAAAGAGAATGATGGTATGACTCCAGTCACAGATGAATGTCGCACGTAAGCCTCCAAAGATTACGTATACCGCGATCCCGATAGGCAGCAAGAAACAAGCGGCGTTGACGTTCATTCCAGTTAGCGCATTGACTGTCGCCGCTCCTCCGACTGAAGAATGAGTTGAGAAACCGGGCGGACGCCGAGAAATGATACACTAACGGAGCAATGAACCGCAAGTGATCAAGACGCAGAGGAAAGCATAAAACATGAAGAGGAGATGGCCACCCGTTCCAAACCGCGTCTTGACAACCTCTAGGAACGTATGCGCACCGTTCGCGTTCATCTTCACTTTGGATGCAATCATGCCAAACATGCAGACTTGGATAGTCCCACCAGCACCATACCACCTTCACGACGGCCAAATTTGGCGTTTGGGATGCTCCGAGAAGTAAGTAGGCTCACCACGGTCCACTGACTCCTGTCATATGATGAGTGGCTGAATCTTGAGGAATACGATGAAACCCACCAAACGTATATGCTGCCGTACTCGATTGCAGAAGGGTGGCACTCCATGTCCAGGCACTCACTCTGAGGTCAGGGGGAAACTGCAAATTGAGAACTTGCGTTACTTGATGCAGAAATAAGCCACCGACATTCCACAGCAAACTAGACCAGGCTGGACGACCAAATTCAGTGCTCGTATGTCTTGGGAGAAACAACTAAGTACTAGACACCTTGATGCTCCTCGAAGCACTCTGCATGGTATGAGTGACAACAGCGAGTGATATGAAAACTGCATACAGTGAATTCCTCGGATGATGCAGGTGAGAATTTGAAGAATTTGCGTTGAAGCATCGTCAAAGTCACCATGATGAAAGCAAAGAAGAATCCGACTCCTGCATCTCGATCGAGGTAAGTTGGCTGCGAGGAAATGGACAAACGGACCAACGACCACGCCATATCCGACGCTTTGGCCTGCAAGCTCACATCATCGACATGCGTTCGGGGTTAGCGAGTAGCCACGCACTTAGAAGAGGCTTGAACTCGGAGTACCCTTGTGCTCCGGACATTATGACAAGTAAAACCAATGACGGGAAAGGTGAGCGTGGCTAGCAAGTGGATGGGCCAACGACCACATATCTCGTCGAATTCTAAGAATACACCAGTGAGAGAAGATAAGGTAGAATGGCGCGGGAGCCTGAAAGTTAATAATATATTCATGAATTGCAGCGTGCGGAGTGCCCAGAGTGTGCGAATTGCAAGATAACGAGACACTCCTGAGAGAAGAGGAGGCTCTGGCAAACGTTTGATAACAAGTCGGACCTTGGAAACAGCCATGAGCGGGGTACATTCCCAGGTTCCAAGCCATTCCCTGCGTGCAAAGTCTCACTGGAGAGATAAGCTGGGTGGCAGAATGTATTCGACTTACAGAGAAATGAACTTTGTGGATCATTGAAGGAATGTAAACGTAGCATGAGACGTCGTTGAACAGGGGCAACTTGCAGATTTGATAGGCTGTTTCAACTTAGGGGTGTGTTACAAACACGGAGCAGCACATTATATTACAGAAATGTAATGAGCCGTTGGATGAAGACCTCCTTGAAGATCTCGGTTTGAATCGACGTGATCATGATTAAGAAAATGGGCCAGAAAGTCGCACCCACAATTCACACCGTCATAGACTGGTCAGGGGCCGAGAACATCTCTACCTCCGTGGTCTTCCAATTTCCCTGCCATAGTATTCATCATCCAAGAAGCCTGAGATAACTGAATCCACTTGGACTGTTAAAACCCACCTGATGTGCAGAAAAGATTCACCTCCCCTCTCCACCCTGTTCATCGTTCTCGGTTCTATCGGAAATCTGCAAACTTGCCAGTGGAGTGGTGAACAAGCCAGAACTGTTGTCGTGTGTCGTCCCCCCACGCCCAACATACGCTCTCGCGTTCAAGTTGGCAAGAAGGGTGTTGCAGTAGACCGAGCATTGTGGAATAACAAATGCAGTGTAGATCAAATTTGACGGGAAGAGATGTAGCTATTGTGTTTGGATGAGGCATCGCAGACAAGCATGCCAGCGAAAAATGACGCGCACCAAGATGATGGTCAGGAGACAGAATATAGCCGTCCAGGTACCTGTATTTACCGCAAACACGATGAGGCGTTGCAAAAGGTGTGCCGTACTTGCGAACCAAAATTCATGATCAGACAACACGAGAGGATTCATGCGCGCTTACTTCGCGAAGTTAGTGGCGATCCGCTGGCGGACGAGTAAGAACGTCATGAAAACGGCAATTAGGACATCTATTCCAGCAGCAGCAGAGAGACCCAAAGTGGCTAGGATCTGTGAAACAGATGTCAAGGTTGCCGTTCGGAGGTGCCCTGAAGTATATGCCTACCACGAATGAACCATTATTAAGAACCCTGACGTCAACGTGTATGCTGGAAACGAGAGAGAGGCATGGGTAAGCGACTTGTAATCCAAGGAATAGAAACAAACGAACCCATTCGCACTACACAGCGCTTTCTTGACATAAACTAATTTTGTGATGATAAACATTTACTGGTGTGGATGCGACCAGTGACACATACTGGTACAACACACTGATATTTAGAAAAGCCTAGTTAGATTCCTGCACCACAGCGTTTATAAACTCTCACCAAACTCGACGAGCACTACGACAACCTAAGCCACGGGGTTGAAGCGAAACTGGAACTGTTCAAATGGACACTCCTTACCCATATAAGTGGCAATATAATATTCTTCCCACTAACTGAGCAGCTATGAGTAATGGGAAAAGGACTCTGACATCGAGACACACAAACGTAGATTCGATAGAGGAGAAAACCTTGTGTTAGCGCCGCCACCAGGGCCTGAAGATGTCAACACTCGTTTAGGGAGAAAAAAAAGTAAGTACCGCCACGAGGTTCTGTAACTATACCTTGTCAATGGACAATCTAGGGATTCCAAGTATGAGACTTACGATGAGTTCGCTGTGGAGAATGTCAACACATGGAGAATGGGGTTTAAGCAACGACTCACGGAATCCCACTCGTAATCGGAACTGGGCTTCCGAGGCTAACCATAATGTACTTATAGGCTATGATGCACAATATAATTCCGACGTGCGAGTGTTGTTTATGTCGAAAAACGAACCACCGGAAACACTCAGAGCTTCATGGATTGTATTGAGTGCCCTATCATGAAGTATTAGCTACGTCACAAATAGAGACAAGATAGGTATCAACCATTGCGTAGCTACCTGACAAGAGTGCCACATCAAGTACCATTCTGGGCATTCTCGCAAGGTGACTTACAAGGATCTTTATGCGCGGAGGATCATTCTGATAGCTAGAACGAAGACGTGGTGAGCTGCCGAGAGAGCACAAGAAACATGGTCCTGACTGGACATAATAAAAGAACCTGTTCAAGCAGTAAGAGCGTGTTTTGTTCCATCATTGCAATATACTTTGAATGAGCGGTACTCACGTTTGCATGCATGCGATGCCGTAAAACGCGGTCGACATGATGGTGCCAAAGAAGATCGAACCATATATCGGACCTAATGGTGGAGCAAGCGGGTTCGTCGACATGTCAGTCAACAGGAACCAAAAACTGAAACTGTGGAAGAAGCAGAACGATCCAGTCCGTACTATATAAGTGCAGAATAATAACTGGTCGTGATGACCCAACGCAATCATTTGATTAAACCCAGTGTTTGAAGAGCTGGTGACGACAGCTATCTGCCACACGCCATGAATAGAGTAATCCGAAGAATGCTCCATCTGCCACATGTATCAGTACTACACGAGGCCGTACGTGGAGCCCCTGGCACTCCAAACGCTGGTTTGTGGGCATTCCATGGCCTCGCCATGGCAGGTGGCAAGTGGCACCGGCCAATGATTCCATGGACATGCCAGCGGTGGCATTCGCACGGTAATAGAAGCTCGCCGATTATGCCACTTACTGCTGGTTGATGTGACATGATAAGTGTTGCATGGTAACTGACGCCTACTGAAGACTCCACGAGCATGGGAGTCGGGGATTAACATTTTTGACAGTCTGTGGATTCTGATCTTGGCACCTGCGGACGAGGTCACAATGACAATGGTTCGAAACTGTCGTCTGTGAATCATCGTCAGGACTAGCCCGAGTTAACCGTACTGCTTACTGTCTCCCTGATGGTACAACCCGTTCGGGACAGAGGGGCTCTCGGGGCGACACTGGCAAGTACGAGTAAAAGGCATTATTAGTAGGAGCTGCAGTGGTGTATTTCCCTAGTTCAGGTCTCAGGACCGACCCAGCTGCTGGTACACCGTAAAGGTCGGACAAACCGAGCGTTACGAAAAACCGTGACACTCCCACGTCTCGGCAACCGGATGAACTGCTTTAATTTGCCCACTCTACCCCCGTATCTAATAAAACTCGGGCTTCACACTTGCTGAATTCCTGCGAAACCGCTGCCGCCGCCAGGATAGTCGGGACGAATGCCTGCACCCTATGAACCCTGGTAAACAAAGGAACTATCAGAGACGCACTCGAGAAGGACAAGGTTACCAAGTGCGTGATGTATATTTGCCAGAGCTATCATGCTTATCTTCTGTCGATGGTATTTTTAGAATTCAACGAGATATGTAGCTGGTAGTGCATGGGCTTGGCGACTTCGCCTTTCCCGTTATCAGCTTTTCCTGTCATAATGTCCAGCGTTCAAGGGTATTCCGAGTTCCGGCCTCTCCTAAGTACGTGGCTACTCAAATCTAACCTTGAACGCTTCTTGACGTTGCTACCTTGCAGGCCAAAGCGTTGGGTATGGCGTGGTCATCGGTACGTCCATCAATTTCCGCGCAGCCAACTTCTTCGATCAAGACGCAGGAGTCGGATTCTTCTTTGCTTTCGTCATGCTGACATTGACGCTGCTCCAACGCAAATTCTTCAAATTTACCCCTGCATCATCCGAGGAATTCACTGTACGCCCACGTTTATCATGTCGTTGTCGTTACTCATTCATACTCTGTAGAGCGCTTCCAGGAGCATCAAGGTGCTTACTTAGTTGTTTGTTCCAGAGACCTGCGACCGATGAACTTGTTGCTTTCCAGCCTGGTCTAGTTTGCTGTGGGATGTCCGTGTTATTTCTACATCGAGTAGCACCTCTGGTCTCATAACACTGTTTCTCCGCGACATCAGAGTGAGTGCCTGGACGTGGAGTGCCACCCTTCTCCAATCGAGTACCGCGGCATATACTTTTGGTGGGTTTTACTATGTTCCTTGAGACCTGGTCACTCATCTTATGACAGGCGTCAGTGGACCATGGTGAGCCATACTTCTCTTGGCGCATCCGAAGTGTCACATTTAGCCGTTTTAAAGGTGGTATGGTGCTGGTGGGACTATTCAAGTCTGCATGTTTGGCATGGTTGCATCCAAAGTGAAGATGAACGCGAACGGTGCGCATACGTTCCTGGAAATAGCCAAGGTGCGGTTTGGAACGCCCGGCCACATCCTCTTCACATTCTACGGCTTCCTCTGCATCCTGATAGTTTGCGGGTCATTGCTTCGTCAGTACACCGTACTTTTCGTCGTTTGAGCAGTCACTCATTCCATTGGTTAGTCGGAGGAGCGGCGACGGTCAATGCGTTGACAGGGATGAACATTAACGCGGCTTGTTTCTTGCTACCCATCGGGATCGCAGTCTACGTGATCTTTGGAGGCTTGCGTGCGACATTCATCTGTGACTGGAGTCATACCATCATTCTTTTCATCATCATCTATATCTTCATTTTCAGGGCTTAGTTAGTTCACACCTTTTCCTCGGACTCGTATGACACTGAATTTCACTGCAGCGGAACGTCCCCTGCCGTCGGAAGTGTTTCGGAGCTGTACGATTTGTTGCAGCAAGCAGCGATTGAGACTCCAGTAGTGGGTAATCAGGATGGTAGTTACCTCACCATGAAGTCCAATCAAGGTCTCGTGTTTGGTGCGGCGACCATTCTTTCTGGCTTTGCTGGGGTATTTTGTGACCAAGGTGAGTCCGACCTTCGTTTGTTTGGGAAGCGTGGTCAACAAAATGCACATTTAGGGTACTGGCAAAGGGTAAGTAGATGTAATCCAAATCCCATGCAGCACAGAGAACAATTCATCGCCAGGCGATTGCGAGCCAACCTGAATCGACAACAAAGGCTTATGTGAGAGCAGAGTTCCAGTTGTTCTAGTCACATACCGAAGTGGCAAACGCATTTCAGATGCTGGGAGGTCTTTCTTGGTTCGCGGTACCTTGGGCCTTTGCCTCCTGTCTCGGTCTGAGTGCCAGGGCTCTCCTCAACAATGTGAGAATCACCTTGCCTCTGCCCCATCACTGACGCCAACTCCATTCCCAGCCAAACTTCCCAACCTATCCTTTCCCATTGTCTCCAACTCAGACGAGCGCGGGGTTGGCTGCACCGGCAGCAGCTGTCGTTCTCATGGGAAAAGGAGGTGCGATTGCTGTTCTGCTCGTTGTGTTGTGAGTAACAAATATCTTGTATGAATGGTCTACTCACTTCTCGGCCAGCATGGCAGTTACCTCCGCTGCGAGTTCTGAACTCATTGGAGTATCGAGTCTTTTGTGAGTGTAGTGTTCTTGAAACATTGTACATGCTGCTCACCATTTTCCGTACGCCGGCAGCTCATACGAGTATGAACCTGAACGCCTTGTATCTTTGCTTTCGGTTGATGCTGACTTGTGCTAGCATTTATCGAACGTATATCAGACCAAAGGCTACGGGAGAAGAGATCGTGAGAGTATCCCATTATTTCATCTGCTTCTGGGCTGTCTGGATGGGTTGCTGGGCTTCCATTGTGAGTTGCTGTAATCTCCGAACCTGCAGAAGGGCCAATGTACGTTACATATAGCTTAACGCCGGAAACATCAATCTCGGATGGGTGAGATTCGAATTTAGTGCTCCCGAGATTCACTCTGATAATCTTCTGTTCAGCTCTATTATGTACAGTACGGTCGCCCCCGTG
>JBBPJP010001087.1:0-10896 GCA_038088775.1 Boletus barrowsii
TACCATGAATGTGATCATGCAGCTCCAACTCTAAACACGCCATTCCACAAAGAGAGGTATAAAAAAAGTGACGAACGATCTGCAACGAATGTCATGATAGAAGGTGGATCCAGCAAAATATAAGAATAAGAAAACGACGAGGAGCGAGATGAAACACGAAAAAGAAAAACGGAATGTGACATGTTGTATTTTTAGAACGTCTCCAAGTACCGACACGCTCGATCGAGCTGTACAGACGTCTCCTTGACCTACGCGTACGCTCATCAGCACGATACATACGTATGGAAAACACGCGAGACTCACATGGGCACGCGAGAACGGCTCAAAGTGATGCCCAGGGACGTCCCAAACTGGGACAGGCTCTCCAACCAAGGCTTCCCAAGGCCCGACGATCTGGCCCCGCACAGCGTCACCACGCTCACGGAACCACGCGGGGACGTCCGGTACGCCGTCTGGACTGAACCCCACAGTAGAACGCAAAAACGCAAGTGAAACAGCCCGGGTTGTGTCTCCATCTCGCGCGCTGGGCATGTACGCGTCCAACAGCGCCGTGCTCTGCTTGAACTGGCGCGCGACCAGCGAGGTCGTCTCAGAGTCGGCAGTACGTTCTTGATCGCGTAGGAGATGATTGATGAGGGCGTCGGACAACAAGGGCGGTGCAGATGGCGAAGGTGAATCGATCAACACGACGCCCTTCACCTGGACACCACGAGCGATGAGAATCCGGGCGATTTCAAAGGCGACGGCGCCTCCAAATGACCAACCTGTGGGGGAAAAGGCGGAACGTCAGATGATACATGATACATCTCGAGCAAAAAAGGACTGACCTCCGAGCATCAACGCGCCGTCGTGTACATGTTGCTCGATTGTTTGCGCATACGCCTGAGCCATCTCCTCGAGCGTTTCCCACGGATCACCACTGAAGAAACGAGGATTGCTGAGGCCCCACACGTCGCGGTGTAATGGCAAGAGACGCTCGTAGTGACTGACGAGGCCACTGCCATCATGCACGAGGTAGAGTGGAGCATGCAAATTGTCTGGACACCGTTGCAACGACACAAGCGCGGTGTCGGATGGGTGAGAGTAACAAACCGGAGATTCCCCACCATGGATCTTGCCGTCCAAATCATCCACGAGAAAGTCGCAAAGCGCGGAGAGCGTGGGACACTCGGTAAATATGTTATGCGGGATAGGTCTGTTCAACGCAACCCTCAATGCTTGCTGCGCCTCGATAGATCCCAAAGAGTCCAGGCCGAGTGAACCAAAATCCGCATCGTCCTTGATCTCCTCGCTATCTGTGATCCCTAGCACATCGGCCATGATCTTCCGAATGCGGTCTCCGTCCATGTCTGAAACGTGACGTTTTTCGAACATGCCACCGCTCTCCGAGACCAACGTTTGCGGCGAAGGCGGCCCACTTGTATATAAATCCTCTGCGTTGTCGACACCAGGACCAGGACTACAGAACATCGTACTGAGGGTGTTTGAACGCGAACGGCCAAAGATGACGCTACGCGGGGAGGAAGGCGTGACGATCGAATTAGAATCGGTGCGTGTCCGACTTCGAATTGCGCCCGGGTCTGCAGCGATGGCGAGGCCCCGATGAAGGCTCGTCAGTCGGACCCTACGGAACTGTGCACCTCGGAGTTGCGCCACGACCACTGGCGGGTCACATTCCTGGACGGCTACTATATCTGCAGTGACAAAGTCGCGGGAAGAGATCCAGTTGTTGGTGCAATAGACGGTGTACGGCTGTTTGTCGTCCACCAGATCACGTAGAACCTTGAGCAGGCCGACGCTGCTGCATATATACGCGTCCGAGACATCGCCTCGTAGGTTGACCATGAATCCAGCGACATGAAGCATCGTATCGAGAAAGACGGGTTGTATGCCCAGAGAACCAGACAGGGTAATACGCGCGACACCAAAGGCACCCTCTTCACCGACGGTGAGCGATCGAATGGTATGATAGTCCTTGGCATACTCCACGACCCGCGGAAAGACCACCTCGTACGTAGCATTCGCATTGAACACCTCTGACGCTTGATCCTGGCAAGTAACCCCTTCTGCACGTCTAACAACGCCAGGTAGCTCGAGAGCGAGATTCGACGTTGTCTCTCGAAGAGACGAAAAACGCAAATCTCCATGCACGTGGACGTGTTCTTCTCGCGAGGACTCCAACCGAGAGGTAATGCTGAACGAACCTGTGCCGTCTTCGTGAACAGTAACGTGTGTAAGAATGACCAGACGAATCTCCCCCCGAAGCACGAGGGGACGAGAAAACTCCACAGAGCGTATGACGGGCATGCACCTGCCGAAATCCAACTCCATATAACGCTGCGTGATGACTGCGCCAGCGAGAGCCTGTTCCAGGTAGACGGACGCGGGGCACAACGCGTAACCACCAACTCTGTGCCCTTCCATATAGGGCGCCAAACAGCTGATAGGCGTTTCAAAGATCGCCGCGTTGCCGTTTTGTCGAGACGGGTATTGAGACCAGGAAGTCAACATTGGGTGACCGGGGGGTCGACGCTGGAGTGTCGGCTCCAACGTCGCATGGACCGCACGATTGGGAAGAGGCACCCAGAATTTCTGCGAGTCGAATGGATACGACGGCAGATCAACGCAAGAACAAGCGACGCGTTCGTCAAAGACGCGTCGCCAATCCACAGGAACAGCGGTTCGGTACAGCTGGGCCAAACTGCCCGTCAGCGAGTCCCATGCCGGTGTATCTTTGACTATCGACGGAAGACACAGGGTCGTCTGGGACGGCGAGAGCGTCGACTCGATCATGGGCAAACATATCGCATGTGGCCCAACGTCAATCCACGCTTCGATCTGGGAGAGATCCAGGTATTGTTCAAGCTCTCGCAGACCACGGCCAAACCAAACAGGCTGGCGGCAGTGCTTTGCAAAGTAGTCGGCTTGGAACGTCAAACTGTCACCGACAGGAACGACAGTTCCGTATACATTGGAGGCGATAGGGATAGATGGAGGATGGACCGGGAGTGTCGCGACATGGTCCCTGAGATCGTCCAGAATTGGCTCCATCGCAGAAGAATGGAACCCGAGCGGAACCTGGAGGAAAACTGCCTTGCAGCCGAAAACGGACGTCAGATGGGTCGCCAACTGTAGTAGTTCTTCAACGGGTCCGGAGACTACACAAGAGGACTCCGTGTTCACGCACGCGACCGTCACGTTCGAAAACGACGTATCAGCCGTCAGAGCAACCTCCACCTGTGCGGAAGGAAGGTTGATGGAAACCATTCCTGTTTTCCCAATGGCGCATCTCTGAGACATCAAGCGTGCCCTCTTTGCCACGATGGAGAGCGCAGTCTCGATTGACAGGACGCCAGCTGTCACCATTGCAGCATACTCTCCTAGACTGAAACCGGTGCTGAGCTAGGTCCACATGCGATGATGGTAAGGCAATGACCCACCTTTGCCCGATGACGGCGGCGGGAACCACTCCCCAGTGCTTCCATAGGCTAGCAAGAGCGAACTCTACAGCAAGTATAGCGCACTGATAAGCTTCAAACTCCTCGTCCGGCCCAAATACGCAATCAGAGGTATCCGATGAGATGATGGGGAGGATCCCGGGATAACCAAGAGAGATAAGACAACGTTGACACCGATCAATACAGCTTCTGAAGACAGGCGACGCGGCATAAAGAGAACCGCCTATATTGAGATACGGGCTGCCTTGTCCAGAGAAAACGAAGATTACCTGACCCCCGTGTGGCTCAACGGGGGTGACGGGCGCAGTGTCGAGAGCCCGAATGAGCTGATCTTTGTCCTTCGCGGTAACTACCAGTCGGAAAGAATAGAGTTGGCGGCGAGCAGTAGCAGTATAGACAATATCGTCAAAGGGTACGTTGATGTTTCGAGTGTCCCCGAGCCACTGCATGTATCGCGACCGGAGATTTTCAAGTGCTCCGGCCGACTTGGCTGAAATGCCGAATACGAAAGACGACGTGGTGCTGGAAGGGCGACTGGGTTTGATGTACTCCTCAAGTACCAACGCTCCGTTCGAGCCAGCGGCGCCAAAGTTGTTGAGTACAGCAATCCGAGGAGTGGTATCAGCGATCCATGGAACTGAATGGCTATCAATAACCGTGTTGTCGACATCCAGATGAGCGATGAGAGGATGCAGTGTCTTCAAGGAGATTTGAGCCGGAATGAGGCTATGCCGAAGCATCAATAAAAGTTTGCAAAGGCCTAGGGCGCCAGAGGCTGCCTCGAGGTGGCCGATACTGGCCTTGATCGACGTGACATGAAGCGGATTGTCCCGCGTTCGTCCCTGGGAAAGAACCGAACGGATACTCGCAAGCTCGCACGAGTCTCCCGCCTCAGTTCCAGTGCCGTGGGCCTCGACGATGCTAACGCGCGTCGGACAAATACGAGAATTCTCGAGGAGTGTCTTGAGAAGATCAGATTGCGTAGGGCTATGGGGGTGGGTGATGGATGGCGCTAGGCCACTCTGATTAACTTCGACGCCTCGAATAACGCCCATGATGTTGTCGTTCTCTGCTATAGCGTCGCTTAACCGCTTGAGGACGAACAAGCAGCAACCCTCTCCTCTCGAATAACCGTCCGCGGACGCATCGAAGCTTTTGCACTGGCCCGAGGGGCTCAAGAAGTGACCCCGTTCAAGGCCAACGAACATCTGCATCACACGTTAGTCTCGATGTAATCAATGACACATGACACACGTACGTTCGGACTGGTCATGATGTTAACGCCACCCGCGAGTGCTGCATCACAATCCTTGACCATCAACGCTCTGCAAGCTTGATGGATTGCCACGATGGAAGACGAGCACGCCGTGTCCACTACGACAGAAGGTCCACCAAACTGCATAGCATACGATATGCGACCGCTCAAGAATGCCCTCAGTGTGCCTTGAGATAACGTTAGTGCCACTCGATCAGAAAACGCTCAAACGGAAGACCAACCGGTGCTATAGTGAATGTCAATATTGTCAACAAGATTCTCGGTATAGTCTTGCGTCGCTGCTCCGATATAGCAGCCAAAAGTGGCACGTCGGAAACATGGTGTCGCATCAGGAACATACCCCGCGCTCTCGAGGGCTTCATAAGCCGTGTGCAACAGAACACGCTGTTGAGGATCCATACTCCTCGCCTCTCGTGGCGAAATCTTGAAAAACTTGTGATCGAAATCGGCAAAATCCATCATGAAATTTCCCGTATCGACCTTTATGTCGCAAGGTAGTGGTTCGACATCAGTCGTAGAGTGCACGGTAAGACTGAAACGATCGTCCGGAATCTAGATAGCTACATCAGTCATCCTAAAGGTATATATCAGCTATGCTAACCTTTGAGACGGTATTGATACCTGCTTCGAGTACCTCCCACAACTGAGCAGTGTTGGCGGCGCCCGGTGCATGAGCTGCCATACCAATGATGGCGATAGGCTCTTGCTTCGCAGGGGTAGAAGAAGCTTCTCTACGTGAATCCGAGGACGCGTCGACGCAAAGCAGGACGGATTCAGGCACGACTCTCTCCAAAGCCCGGAGAGTGCTTGATCCGGGACCGACATTGATAGCCAAAAGTCCCACGTCGGTTGGAACGACAGACGCCACCTTCTTTGTAACAAGATCCCAGTTGACAGGACAAACAAGCACCATATCAAGCACTAGGTGGACGAGTGTAGGATGGCCAGAACTAGGAATAGCGATATCTCCGGATATCGTTGATCTCAGAGGGCAGCGGAGATCTGTGTAATCCGGAAAACGGATGTTCCGCTTGCGGACGTCTGTCAAAATCTGGTCGCGAGTGCCTGGATAATGCAGGTCTGAGTGGTAAAGCGCATCGACCGTCGTGGGATGCACAGCGCAATGCCGAGACACGAAGGTCGAAAACCTAACCAACAGATCCGGCCGACCTGAGACTGTCATGTTCTTCTCATCGAGGACTGCCGTGATACGAAGCGACGGAACGCGACAACACTGAAGAGATTGAGTTCGTGATGGAAAAAAAGATACGACGACCAACAAACCTTTTGTTCGAATCGGGCGATTTGCTGTTCGACATCGGATCTCGTCAAACCGAGACAGGCTATGCTCCAAGGAAGGGTGGGATCCACAGGTTTATCCCTGAGCAACTTTCTCGTAGACTGCAAGACACGCAGAGCGATCCAAAATACTAAGCGAAAGACTTCGAGTGCAGTGGTGATATAGGAAAGTGGGTTGTAGGATGCAGCAACAACGCAAGCAGGAAAAATTCCTGACGATAGACCTAGGACTCCGGCGGTGTGGTCGATGTTGGTTTGGAGGAGATCAATGAAAGAGCGAGAAGTGGATTGAACGTAGGACTGATAGCGTAGTATCTGTGCGAGGAAGAGAAAAATTCCAGATATGATGTGGTTTTTAACATATTTAGGGTCGGGTATAAGCAAACGATGGGGAGTATCAAAATCAGAGGGGCATATGCCACTCTGGTCGAGCTCCTCTGGGGATAAAGCCGCGAGCTCTGCGAGGAAGACATCGAGGCACGAAGAGAGAAGAAGGGAGCCTGTGGGAGAGTTCGCGTCGCGGATTGCCTGGTCGGCTGCATGTCTCAAGCTCGTCTTCGTTGTTCCTTGCCCTGCAAATACCGGAAGTACGATCGTTTTGGGATCAGCGATTGGTGGAACCTCGCCACGCTGCGACCTGTTGGAATAGTAATATATCAATCAGCAAGCCAAGCTCGTCACTGCATCACTGCACACCTCGCGACGGTATCCATTGCCAAGGACGGATGGGTGGGGGGAGGAGATCGGAAGCGGGTTCAGACTTGGGGCCACTAAAATAGTGGGCTCGACTCCGAGGAAAGCGAAAGATTTCCGCTTCTTGTCTCTTCTGCTACTTCGAACGGACGATGAGTCCAGTCCCCTGTGGTTACATAACTTGCAAAGATAAGGTTACTATTACACCTGGTCCCGAGCTTCCTCTGCAATATTAACGTCCCTGACGGTCAGAAGCAACCCCCGTCTCACGCGCAAGCCACCTGGTGCGGCGACGGGCACGCATCCGCAGTTGGATACGAGTCAATGTAGAGAGACATGAGGTGACTGATTCGCGCGCCTAAATGATCCGTAGCCCGACAAAGGAGGAATTACCACCAAGTAGACGGGCATAACAGACCATACGCACAAACACTTTCCTGATGCGCCCACGTCAGTGATCTGTTGTGTCGATGGTTCCTGGGTCGAAGTAGCAAAGGAAAGCATCGACATAAACATCAAAAAATTTCCAAGAAGGACGGGATTCCTGGAAGTCTGATCGCCTTGCCAGTACTTGTTTCCACCCTTCCGTAGCGGCCTCTACCTGTTCATGATTTCAAAAGAGTCGAGCACGCACCGTTTACGAATGAACTCACCCCGTTACCACCATATCCATTGAGTTCATAAACCCGGTGGCGGATGTTCATCAGGGATTGTATCAGTGTACCGTTCAGCGTCAAGCAGGCGCGTCACGTAGACGTCAACCTGGAGGAAGAACTAGAAAGACAACGAGTCTTCCTTTCTTCGTAAATCGTTCTTCGAACCATCATCCAGAAGACAGACTCCAATTCTCGATTTTGCGAGAGCTGGTGTCACTCAGGCATCAGTCACGTGCACAGGGTTGATTATGTAATCAACTCCGAACTAACCCAACCTCCATCGCTACGTCGTCGGACCACAGAAAGGAGAAATATTCCACTGGAAGTTCCCCGACTCGACCGTCATAGGCGTGCTTGCCAGCCGACCACCTCGGGATCACTGATTATCACATCATAGGTCTTTCGACATCGGACAGCCTCACCCACTCCCATTCAAATCGGTTTTACTTTCACGACGCAAAGCGGTAAGTCAATCTTTCTCCACGCATTGTGACACCATGTTAACACTACTAAGCACGCTCACCATGTGATCCAACTTCGCGATGCGGCTGAGTGATGGGTATGTCTACCTTCAATAGCGTTCCTCGGACTTGGCTGTTCGGAATCGTTTCTTCTTGCCCAATACTCATGACTGACGGATAAGCGTAGTAGAAAGGAAGGGAACCTTGGTTCAGTATATTCGGCCGAATCGGTCGGGACATCTCGTCGCTAGCCGAACCAACGGCACCGCCGATCACGGGACTTTAAAGAAGACTAATCAGCCGTGACTATGACTCGATCCCTAGTAGTTGGGAGGTTCGTTGGAATGGGCGTCCTTGCAACAGAAGCGGTTCGCTGGATATTCCTGCAAGTACTGCAAGTGTTTGAAACCCCACAAAGACCAGCTTGAAAAGAACCACAACCCTCGGAGGTGACGCGGAAGCAAAACCTTATCGGACAAAGGAAGCATCTAGATTATCCAGCCGTCTTCCTAACCACACAAGTACCTAATTAATTGAGATTTTAAGTTGGAAGTTAGCAGGATATGGGCATGAGAATGTCGTCTCAGAGCAAACCAGGGCGAAACTCTTGGTGGACTAGACCCACTTTGCGCTCTGCAGAGATCAGAGTTGAGCTGCCCACAGTCGTCACCGTATGCTGTGATTTGCCAGTGGGGAAGGGACGTGGCAAGCGCCGCGCCGCGCGATGGGTATGACAAGACATTTACTAAATCATCGCTCAAGCTTACGAACACTACTCGGTTATATACGTCCTCGGATGACTGCGCCCGTTCTTTGCCTCCTGCTGCCAGTGCTTGTAGTCTCTGGGATGGGAAGGTTGTTGTAGAGGAAAACATCCAGGTAACTGTCTACGGAGCTCGCGCAGAGAATACTAGCTAACTGCCGATCTCGAGCGTCTAGTACATGAAAGGGAATTCGAGAACTTGCGCTTGGAAGTCGAAAATGAGACTCGGCGAAAATTGTCTCCACCTGGTGAGTGGGCCTTTCAAAGTTTGGCATTCCCCACATCGAAATTCTGCCTTGTACTCGAGCTTGACATTGGCATATTCGCTTCGGATGCATGCCATGTTTTTGTAATCCTTTTATTCATGACCGAAATATCGTGTGTCCTACTCATGCTTACCTGTGACCCGCCCGCTGTCGTATGAAGCGCTCGCCAGATTTTACGACCATCATGAATGAATGCCCACTCGAACATCACTCCGGTTACGACTCGCTCAAGGAGGAATCCGTGAAGGATTTTCCCCCCTGCCACGCTCAGCTGTCGCTCAGGGGCAAACGAGTTCTCGACAGGCTACTGGTGCTATTACTATCCCATCTCAAGTCCCAATCGACCTCTCGTCTCTCTCCATTCCCGTCAACGCTTCTCTTGTCCATTTGCGACGCTCTCCAGCTCGACCGCGCCGATATTTCCGCTGAGAAAGAGGATGATCCGTCCGTTTTACCCTCGGCGTTGAGTAAGCTACGAGATTGGAGACTTCTCGATCCAGAATATCGCTGCAGCCCCGAAGGCATCTACAAACTTGCTTTCGACTTGGCGGGGATCACAGACGAGGCTCCCGTTCAAACCACTTCTGATCTCAGTCACACATCTCACCCTCGACTCAGGATGAAGTGGGTCGGCTTAGATTCGCCAGGCGAAGGCCAAGACCGAGAATCACCCTCGTCGACGCCACCGTCGCCATCGTCGTCTCGGTCTGGCTCGGCGCAGGAGCGTGCGCATGCTCTTACGGATCTGAACGAACGCCGTTCTAATGCTGGGTATGAATCTTACCAGGTTGGCAGGCTAGGTACCCCGGATTCCGAGGACTCTAGCGTTGTCGTATCACCACGACGTCACTCCGCGTCTGGGTTCCGTAGTGGCTGCTCGGCGTGCCGTCACCTTCGGCTCTCTGGTCTGAGTTCTACTCCTCTCAGCCCATACGTGGCATCCGTGCCGTTCAGCAATGCCAACCGATTCGAAACAGGTACCAACCCCTTCGTCCTGTCGCCCAAACATACGAAGCCCGGTGCCCAACATAGCTCGACGAAGAAGACAAGACGGGAAAAACACCTGTCCTTGCAGTCTACCTCTCGTGGCGCGCGCGTCGATGAAAATGAACCACCCCTTCCCAAACCAATTGGCATCCAACAAGGCATTGGTGTCTCGTTCCCGCGCCAGCGTACACATTCTCCTCGTATATCGAACACATTTTTGTCCCGGGACCCGTTTTCTCCCGACGCCGCTTCTGTCCGACGGCACCTAGAGCCAAGTCGCCATTCAAATCAGGCCCGCCAAGGTGATAAGCACAGGTTCAGTCACCGCATCGCTTCTATTGATCTTCGGTTGTCTATGGGTAAACATGCTTCTCCAAGTGATCTTCACCCGCATCTGCCGACGCGGGCACAGAGTTTTTCCTATACGCCGGTGAATGGGAATGCACACGGGATCGGAAGCGTCGGTGCTGGCGTCTTCAAACTGTCGTCGAACGCGGGCGAGTCCCGATCGAGTAATAAGCGGCTTCCACCCTGGAGTCAAACCTATCTCACGACGACGACGACTTCTCCTTTGAAGTCTACTGGTTCGTTGTTACCCCTTGCCGTCAAGGCGTGTCTCGCGAACCCACAGCTTCCTCCGTCTGGTACTCGGTCACGACCGTCGAGTACCTCGACTCCGCGAAACCTCCCGAGCGACATGACACACCGCGATCGTTGCTCCGTGTCACACAAGCACACGTCGAGCGTCGGCCCTCTCCCATTGTCCCCTTTGATTCACGCACGAAAATGGCAGGCATAACGCATAGTGTATGATTTGTTTTAATCGTCCTGCATTTGATAATCGTTGGTTCATTGTTTTCCCTTTCCTTGAGGCTTTTTTACACGCACGCTACAAATGAGTCGTTTCTGTGTATTCTTCCCCCCTCCCGCGCTTTGTTATGACATCAAGCACGATCTGTGACGCTTTTGATGGTTTTCGAGGTTTTGAAGGACATGATTGGTTGCATTCCTCACGACGCACGATCCGATATCATGGT
>JBBPJP010001088.1:0-10887 GCA_038088775.1 Boletus barrowsii
GCACTCTTGGTAAGTGGCCATTCTGACCTCAGCCACGGCTTGGTAGCCTTCCTCCTCGTCTGCAGATGAGCTGCCCTCCCCAAAAGCAGTTTTGAGGATCTTAATCGTGGCACCTTTCTCCGTGCTACCCATTGCTTCCAGGTAAGCTGAGAGTTGATCATCCTCCTCCATTGTGGTGGTGGTTTGTGCCCGTCATTGCGGGACTTTGTAAGTAGGATGTGTGGTGCGTCCGGAGAATGTGGTCAGGCGGGGACGTGATGTCCGGTCGGTTCTGGATCCGTGGTTGGAAGACCTACAGCCAACCATATGACAAGTAAAGCATTTGTTGCTCCACATATACTCAGTGCGCTGAGTCGGCGATAGTCATACGGCATCTACATCCATCACGTATGGGTCCTTGTGTGAATGAGAGGAGGGTGCCAGGATGTGCGGCACACCCTTTCAGAGGTCCCCAATTCTCCTCAATTGTTGAGAGAACTGGCCAGCTTTCTTTATCCAATCCTTGTAGTCATCTGGGATCTTGTTGCATGACAGGATCATCATGGCAAGCTTAGGAGAAAGGCCATGGATAAACCACTCCATGAGAGCATGTTTGTCGATGATTCCAGACTTCTCAGCGAGAAGTTGGAACTGTGAAGCGTACATGGTGAACCCATTGCTCCAGGTTCCATCGGAGTCTCTTGTGGCAGATTGACGGAGTTTGGAGAGGTCGATCCGTGCCTTAGCGGCTATGTTGTAGGGAGAGAAAGCGGTCTCGAAGGCTTGCTTAATACAGTCAAAGGTCTTTAGTTTGTTGGGAATGTGAGCATTGCTCAGCTTCATCAGCCATCCTTCAGTGAAGGTCTTTCCACGCCCCTTACTAATCTTGTTAAGAAAGGTAAGGCTTTTGGTCATATCCATGAAAATCCTGTTGTTGATAGTGAAGTAGGCGTCCATAGATAGAAGCCATTGGTTGGCATCCTCTGCCTCCCCAGAGAAGTCTTCAGGAAGGCCGGCCTTTATTTCAGAAACCATGTCATCATCTTCTAGAGCCGGGTCAATGTTAATATCTTCTATGCTGGTTGGTTCTGGGTTAGAAGCTGCTGCACCAGTCAGTTCTGGGTCAGGGTCATGGAAAACTAGAGGAGGGTCCTCAACGATTGGCAATGCTGGGGTCAGCAGGATGGCAGCTAATTCAGAGACAGTGGGGAGGTTGTCGGAGTTCCAACCTTGAGTCCTGTTGACTTCAGCGAGAGCCTGTTGACGTTCCCGATATGTGGCAATAGTCTCCAGAGGGGAGTATCTATCAGGTAAGGGGAGGTAGAACGGGTGGTCATCAGGGAGGTGGTGAAGTCTAGGGAGTCGGGGGGAGGAACAAGGTTGAGACACGGTGGGTGTTTCAGGAGGGGAGTTGGAGTTGGAGGGTACTCTGAATCTGCTGAGGCGGGAGATGATGGATGGGGGGAGTGTCCTCTATGTAAAAGTAGGGACAAGGGGAAAAGCTAGTTCTTTTGTAACGCACAGCGTAGTGGTGACATAGCATGCTGCAATACGGGATGAAGAACGAGAGCCAAAGGGCAAGAGGATGATGAGTTAAAGGGAGGAGTCCTCGAGTACAAGTGCCAAGCCTCGAGACGATGCGAAGCCTAAGCGGGTCTCACCTATCTAGGTACCTAAGAAGGCTCACTAGACTCAGTGGTCACTAGAAATAACGCTGGTATTGCGTAGAACTAGCTTAAGGGAAAATACAGGTGAGTGAGAGTGAGACTATATATATGGTAGGCCCCTGGTCTGTGCAAGAGATGAAAAAGGAAATAAAGGAGTGGGAGCCCGAAGGGATTCCATCTCTGTCTAAGTATGACTCGAATGCACAGCATGCAAAGTCAGTATGAGTCATGACAAGTCATAAATGCGCAGTACGCAGTATGTGCAGTAAAGGCTATGCCGCAGGCGATGAAGTCCAAATAAGATGACTGCAGCGGAAACGGAAAGGAAGACTAAGTATAAGGCGGGGTGCCATGTGAGACAGAAATAGATAGAGATTGGGAAATGTATCTGATAGTGCAGAGAGGGACTCTGCTATGAATACAACCCCGTATGGTGAGAGAACGAGTCTGAGAAGACAAGTGAACAAAAAGACAAGTGAAAAAGTGTACCCCCTCTGTAGACCATAACACAAGGTACCTAACTGTGCAGCTCTGTCTTGACTGTAGCAAACTGTCTAGTACCCATCTAGTCTAGGCAAGTAAACCATACATACTTGACATTGTATTATTGAAATCTAGGACACATCTTTCCAGACTGCTACAGTCTGTCACTCTCCTGTCTAGAACTCAACAGCACTAGTACACAAGAATCATGGTATTGGATCAGATAGCAGATACAGGAAGAACATAACCAAAGTGTACTAGTCAAGATCTACATCAAGCCCAGTTGTCGTGCCTCTTGTGTTGCCATTACCATTACTGAAATAGAAGAGATTTGTCAGCCATATTCAAGTGGAATGCAGAAAATACAATCTTCTGATTTTTGCCCATTGCTTGCACAGTGCTCCCATTTTGGCTTGGTGGACGGGAGATATATCACACTTAGCCATAAGACCAAGTATGTCGACATAGACATTTGCATAGACATTGCGATTAAATGAGACATCCTTACCCTCTGCCACTATCTCATCTAGCACAACATTGATCTACTGATGTGTCAATGAGAATGTGATTTAAGAGGGACAACTTACCACAGTAGCTGCAAGCACAACAGCTGGGCAGGGGACTTCTCTCATGAAGACTTCTGGGAAAAGGTTATCCATCAAGAGTGGACTGGTATTAAAAAAATCAATAATGACACCCAAAAGTGCAGGATGTATGAGATTGTTCGTCTGGCCCTATAAAACACTGTTAGATGGCATCTTTGAAAATTCTTACTTACATCTTTGTCAAACCCATATTTTAAAAAGGCTCCCCCATTGATAAGGGCTTTGGCAATATCTACATTGACAGAATGATGGTTCTGGAGATTCCACTCATACCACTCTTGGGCAAGGATATGTGCTCTCTTTTTCAGAGTGGATTGCCAGTTTCCTATGTCTTCCCAGAGCTGAAATGTATAAGCATTGTGAGGAGATCAGGTTTGAGGAATACATACCAGTTTGGTTATGCTGTTGGAGTAATTGGGCCACCATTCTAAACATAGTGAGATGTGAGACTCGTTTCCATACATGGTGCCACCACCTACTGGCTGGAATCATTAAGCCCTGGGCATGCTGCTCTGCAATTGCCTCATTTATGTAGTCAGCAGCCTTGACATTAAATTGAGGGCGCAATGGGAATGTGTTGATAGAGCCTAGGTCACAACACAAGAATTGTTTTGTGTGTTCAATAATATCACAGATAGCCGAAGGATAGAAGTGAAGTTGTGAGGGGTTTGCATTACCAGGCAAAAAGGATTCAAGTTGAGGGGGTTCAGTGGCCACTGATGGTGGGTCAGCTGACAGAGACTAAACAGATGCTGAAATCAGCACATCAAGGTTGTCCTTGTCATTTGAAATGGAGCTGTTCCAGCTGACACTGTGTGAATGCTGCACTTGCTGCCCATCACATACAGTCAGGAGTGACAGATTACTTGCACTGGTGGTGTTGAGTGATGTCTTCGGCTTCACCTAAATTATGTTAGTCGAGCAATGGGTATCCTATTGTTTTTGAACATACCTGGATTTGAAATGGAGCTGTTTCAGCTGACACACATGAAAGTTGCACTTGCTGCTTGTTATGTATAGCCAGGAGTGACATATTACTTGGTAGGTGAGGTACACAGTTGTGCTGGTGGTGTTGAACAACAATGGCTTCAGCTTCACCTAAATCATGTTAGTTGTAAGTATTGTGTATCCTATCATTTCTAAACATACTTGGGCAAGGTACCAGGCCAGAGCCTTGGCTGCATCGAAACCTTGTTGCAACACTGGAGTCTGCATGCTTGTCATTATTGTGGGTTGGGACAGTGCCTTGAACACCTTGAACTAATTGTGATATGTAATGCTGGGGGTTTTGAGAACAGACTCACCCACATGGGCTTGATCTTGGCTCTGCACCTGAGCTGCACCTGTGGGTTAAGTAGATATTGTTGAGTGTTTGGTACTGGGATTTTTCTGAACATACCTGGGTCAGAGCCTTGACCATATCAAGACCTCATTGCAGTACCAGAATCTGGATGCTTGTCATCATGACGGGTTGTGACAGTACCTTGAGAGTGTTGAATATCCAGTACTGGGATATGAAGATTTGACTCCACAAAGCACTTGTCCTCGCTTGGGGATGCCTCGTCAATCACAAGTGTTTCTTTGATAGACCTTGGAACCTCAGTGATGAACATAGTATGTTCTCTGGACAGAGACAGAGGGACTTGAACAAAGGATTGAGTTCGACATATTTGAGTACCACACTGAGGTGGGGCTTCTTTGACTGTTTCTTCAGCATCTTAAATGACAGGTAAACTAAAATTGTTGTCATCTTGGCCAATGTTTGGCTTGCATTTGGATGGAGCACGAGAAGTAGCTGCTGTAGAAGCCGTGTGCAACATGGCTGCTGAAAAAAATAGAGGAACTTTGAGACGATCATTGGGATTTGCCAGATGACACCACCAATGAAGGCCTAACAAACAATGTGACCAGACCATGAAAGAGATCAGATGGGGACTCACCTGACCCTAGCACAATTCCAAATAATCCCAGCTTCCGGATCACAGGTGGAAGGCATAGCTGGCTTTGGTAACCTAAAGCCAAACTGATCACTGGGCTGCACATGGGTGAATGATGGCTTGGCTTGCAGCACAGAGGATATTGCCCAGGGCAGAACCTGGCTCTCCTCATCCTCGTCCCCTTGGGGTGGCTCATAGGAAGGCACCATCAGATTAACTTCTTGTCCCTGTGTAGCCATTTTGAGTTCTTGTGCTGACAACCACAAATACTTGGTGAGCTGAATACACTCCAAATTATGAAGCTGGTGGAGCTTCCCTCCATTGCCTTTGCTAGCACAGGATGAATGCCTCAGTTGAGTTGCCTTTGTTTCTGGGGATTACAGGATGAACAAGAAAGAAAGAAAGAGAGGAGAACAAATATGCTCACCTGAGGTACCCTTGTTGTTGAAGCATGCTTCAACCCTCTGCCACTTCAAAGTAGGATGAACATTTGACTCAAAGTTGGCTGTAGCAGCATGCAAATCTGATAACTTGCCTGTTTTAGTACTGGCTATGACTTTTGTTTGGGAGCCATTGAAACAAAGAGATGCTGAGCAGCACAGATCATGACCAGTCAAATTTTATAGACATGGGCCATGTGTGTCAGGTGGAAAGCCTCATGGTTGAAGCATGGCTACATGTTAGTCATTACAGCAACTACAACAGACAAAGTAATAGGTAAAACAAATGGTTGGCATGTAATAAACTAGTTGAGTTGAACCGAAATGTGCTTTTAAAGCGCAGGTTGAGGCACACAGAACAGTCAGAATAGTGAAAGGAGGTGAAAGGGTTTGGGTTTGATGGCTATGGAGCAATCAGGCTCTTTGTTTGCTAAGCGTCCTGCTCATGGTCTGACCCCTTGTGGCTCTTGCAGGGCAAGAGAGGTGGGAGCGTTGATCTGATGATTGAAGACACTTAGAGACTGGTGTCTCTTCCAACTGCCAGTGGGACAGTTGCTTCTGATGTAACTCTGGGTTGCTCTGAGCAACCATTCAAGCAGCTTGATGGACACCGACATCCCTTTGCAGTACTGGTGGGGGTGTAGGTGAATGACTCTCATTCCTGTTTTCATCATCCTCCATATCCAAATCAACAGAAGGCATGTCCTCGTACTGACCTGATGTCAGTGGAGTGACCTTGTCTTCATGTTCATTGAGAGGGAGATGAGGTTCCCAGCACTTGTTAGGGAGTTTGCAGAGCACCGAAATGATATGTTGGATGACTGTATCATGGGCAAAGAGGGAATCATGGGTAAAGGCACTGTGGCTATCACTCCTTAGTGGTGAGATGATTTCTCATCGAAGATTGTTTAAAAGGGGTATTATGGACTGGAAATATGGTGAAATATGTTTGAGAACAGATAGCACCCATGTAAGATTGGATTGAATAGTGATTGTCTTGAGGATACTTGGCTCCATGGTATTGAAAAGCTTGTTGAAGCATTTCTGGAGTTCTTTGTCCAGTTTCGGTTTGCTGGGCTTATTGTACAGGACCGAGATACCAACAAGGACATTTAAAAAAAACAATTCTAGATTGTGAAGCTCATTGTGAACAACTGGCTGGTTGGGTCCAGCCATGACCAGCTCTAAAGACATCCATGACCACATGCCCTGAACTCTATGGTTTAGCTTGAACGCTACACAAAGGAATGAACTTACTGTTCGATGCAGTGGATTTGTGTCATTGGTGCTACGTTTGTCTTCGCATGGGTCTATCAGCACTACATAAGTCTAATAATAGGAGATGGAATATGATTCTGATCTGAGTGACAGAATGGCCTTTGAGGCCATGTTTAGGCCAGTCGCTCTTGTGCTGTGAGCTAATAATTACCAAGTTGTACTGCTTGAATGGATTCATGGTAGTTGGGGAGATAGTGTGAAGGGTCTGGGGGAAATCCAGGATACTTTTGTCATGATATGTGGCTTGTTAAACATGTATCTTTTGCCAAACTTGAAGCCTCAAATTGGCAGAACTCTCTTGGCCTAGAAAGGTTATAATCACTGATACCAGATTAAGAAGCCTGTATTTCTGGGCAGCCTCCTCAAGAGTTAACCTCAGCAAGGGTTTTGCCGCAAAATGAAAAGCAGTTGTATCAGTCACAAATGTGCAAAAAGGTTTAGGAGCAGAGGGACAAGATCCATGGAGGAGAGCCAAAGAGATGGAGAAGTAATCAATGGTGAAATGTATCGGGCTTGAGTATCACCCAGGTCCACCACCACATATTCCTCAATGTGGGTGGCAAGGTCAAAACGGAAATACTTTTCTAGTCAATTGAGATGGTGTGCAATTTGCATGTAGTAGTTTTGGTTATTCCCCACGTGAGCAGGCACCTTGATTTCTTCTATGTGAGTGTGTTCTGTGATATCAGCACTCCACTGCATCAGTGCCCCAGACTGACAGATGCTCAAGACAACACTCTGGAGGAGCTCGAGCTTTGGTATCTCCCAGTTATCATGCACACCATAGTGAACAATTGCTTCTTTGTGATCATGAAATTCTTGCAGTGTATCTGCAACCCTTTGAAGCAATTCAGTGGTAAATAGTGGTGCCTGGGCAAGGTATTGGAAATTGAGTAGGGCACAAACTGTGATGAGAAAGTTCTGTGGTGCTTTGCTAGCTACAACGCCTATAATGTAACACTGAACCACACAGTGATCACAGCCAGTCACTTGCTTCAACTTGGAGATACCTTCGTCAAATGCCCAGTACTCCACAGGAGTCTGTATGAGAGAGAATCAGAAGTCCAGCTTGCTAGCTCCTACTACATGGACATACCATTGATATTATGGTCCCAAGTGAATCAATGGAAGTGATGCAAGATCTCAGGGGTAATGAAGTCACAGGGTGCTGATAACAGCCATCCATTCCAGCATGGGTTGACAACACCATTTAGGTCTAATTACCTGATGACCTTGATAAAATTGTTGAAGTCGATCAGGGAAATTGTGAATGTGCTGTTTGAATGGTGGCGAGTGTCTTATCTGCCATATGAGGCTCATGTCAATGAGTGTTCCCAAAGTGCTTTGAGGTAGCCATGGCAATCGAAGAGACTTTCAGACCAGTTGCTGCCAAAAGGCTCTTCTCTGGGGTATCTGCGATCCACGAAGCTATTGGCATGAAGCAATAGTGGAGATTCCCCACTGGATCACTTATCATGACCCCAACTATAGCCACAGTTTTGAGAGGAGCTAAGATAATACTGAGTGTCTGGTATACCAACCGATCTTGAAGAAGACCATGAATGTGTGAAGTTATGTGTGAACTTGGCAATGTAGGAGCTCGATGCTCTCTATGGTTGTATCCATCCCTTCCACCACTTTCCAGTCTACAGATCATTGTCATCAAGAGCCCATCAAGCATCCTGTATCTTTCCATATCCATCCAAGTGTCATCTGAGGTCCATCTTTCTTTATCTGTGTCTATCCGTGATCATCCATGCTCATCCACAATCAGATTGTCGATCAGATTCGGTTTTCTTGTCATGGATTCACCCTTCCCCCTTTATATATCCTTCTCTACTCACCTTTGAGACACATATAACCCTTTTAGAGACAGCATTGTGAATGTATGTACCATCAGGACAAGTTCGGAAAATCTAGAGTTGTTACCTGGTGCAGGGATGATGGACTCCTTTCTATCTCCATCGTGCTGATGATCGCATAGTCCTTTTGTACACTGCCCGATGACCCATCAAAGTATCTTAGAAGTTTTCATAGATACGAACTCTGCTGTCATTCTTTTCCATTAGGGTTTCAGATCCAGTCTGGGGTATGCCCTGGACTATAAAACACGTCTGTATTGTAAAAATATACATCTACTTTCACTTGGATTGTGGGTCACTGTTCTCCCAAAAGTCTCTTCTTCTCTATGAAGGTCTCATTGGTTGCCATCGTACATTGCCCAAGCCTTCCATCCTCATACCATCTTCATCTGTCTCAATCCGTCGGTCATCCATGGCACGGATACATTGTTTTGTTATTCTGTCCGTTCCATTTCCATCTGGATTATTTCCAGATTACCTTTCCTGCTCTTTGACATGTCTTAGTTATCCATTCCACTACAATAATTACATCAAGAACCCATTGGGACGAGTCTATCTCACACCCACCCTTTCTATCAGCTTGTTCCTTTGGGACAGCACCCCATGATAACATTAACTACTTTAAATCTGGAGCCCACAGCGAGGGGTTCTAGATTATTGTTTAGAAGGTCACTAGGACTCATGTTATAGTGCCCTTGTTTTTTTTTTCAGATCTACCCATTTCTATCATCGCTGCATCCGCACAGTCTTCACAATGCCTTCAACATCAACCTCATAACAACACTACCACTTTGGTAAAGTATCCGGCCACTGTCCGTCCATATCTGTCTCCTATCCAACAGCACGCATGGCTTGCCTGAGTTATTTTCTTTCTCTTCCATTATGAACCATGGCTAACGCACCCAGATTTGATGCAAGTAACATCATGTCACTACCTTGATTCTTAGAGCGCATTGATTCTCTTTTATCTGATATAGCACTAACTGACGCACAGAAAATACAGGTATCCATCTGGTATGCAGATACCAATGATGCCATTTTATGGGGAACGTTCCCTGAAGCATCTGCAGCTGATCCAGATTGGTTAGGATTCATATCTAATGTGCTAATATTCTACCCAGGATGTGAGGACCAGTGTCCATACCAACTGCCAATGACATGACAGGACACTATCAAAATTCAAGTGGATACCATGGACATCACTGTGGGTGAGTATGCGACTATCCGAAGTACCTCAGAAATTGTTTCACCCTTACCCAATTCATCCTATAACATCAAATACACTGACCCATTCACATTACCCCCAATAGCTGAATCCTACGCATCACAGTACATCGTGCATGATCAGGCACCAAGTAATGTCTTGTATGATGTTGTCAATGCTAACCTCCCATTTAGCAACCTGGTAGAACAACCCAACAATCTGTGTGCCATACAGACAAATCTGGACAGCATCTACACATTAGAATATTCAGACATCATCACACCAATCTTCTCATATAAGATACCTGATAGTCTTTCCCTCCCATTCTTGTATTCTGATCTATCAGAAGAGGAAGTTGATACTAACCTTTGACCTAACGAGCCCATAAATGAAGCTGAGGGTCCATATCCATCACTAACAGATGACAATGACATCTCACTCTCGGATGACTCTGCCGACCAATTCTACCAGGAGATTGATAGTATCCCCATGATCTATTACAAGGCCAATGAAGTTGAAGATCCATGGTCAGCATGGACAAAAGAGGACTGCATATACGATGAAGAAATACCAGATATCCATGACCCCATGTAGTCATATTTTCTGTTGAAGATGGCCAGCCCGGGTTGACAATTTCACGATCAAGATGGTGGGCCTGTGACAGGCTCCCAAAGGCATATAGGGAGATGATGAATGAATGAACAGGCCTGCTGATATTGAATAGAGGATGCATGAAAGAGGTGAGTGTGCCAGCAAGTGACACATAGGAGTTGTATGCAATAAACAAGCAGGCCTGCCAATGATAAATAGCATCTGCATATAATACACGAGTGGGCCCGCCAATGACACCTAGGATTTGAATGTAATACATGGGTGGGCCTGCCAATGAGATATACAAGATGAATGCAATACACAGGTGGGCCCACCAATGAGATATATGAGATGGGTGCAATACATGGGTGGGCCTGCCATTACTATATATAAGATGTACCCAATACACAGGTGGGCCCGCCAATACTAAATGTGAGATGTACTCAATACACAGGTGGGCCCGCCAATACTATATATGAGATGCACACAATACACATGTGGGCCCGCCAATACTACATATGAGATGCATGCAATACACAGGTGGGCCTGCCAATACGATATATGAGATGTGCACAATACACAGGTGGGCCTGCCAATGAGATATATGAGATGGGTGCAATGCACAGGTGGGCCCGCCAGCAGTATATATGAGATGCACACAATACACAGGTGGGCCTGCCAATACTATGTGTGAGATGTACACAATACACAGATGGGCCTGTCAATGAGATATATGAGATGGATGCAACACACAGGTGGGCCTGCCAATAGGATATATGAGATACACACAATACACAGGTGGGCCTGCCAATGAGACATATGAGATGGATGCAATGCACAG
>JBBPJP010001089.1:0-10867 GCA_038088775.1 Boletus barrowsii
AATGCAAATTTACTTATACGTCGCTCGGTAGCAGTTGTAAGTAATGGGTTGGTTCCTGAAGCTGAAGTTTGTGCTCGCTCGTCTACATATATTTTGTTGCATGTCTCCATATGTATTTTGTGCTCAGCTACTCATTTATGTGCAGCGCACATAAGTGTTTTGTGTTCTGCAAAACAAAAGTGCGCGGCTACCCGCGTCACTCAGTCCTGTTTTGTGCGCGCTACCCTCGGTTTGCTGGCTCGTTTTGTGCGCGCCGATTTTTGCACCACTTGGACCTCCATATACGACAGGTTTCGTTAGCGCTGTTCATCGTTGTCGAAAATGCGAAGAAATGAAGGGACAGAGTACAGAAAGAGCTGTAGGACTGTAGCCGTTTTCTCCCTTTGCTCAATAACAATAACAAACGTACGTGCTGCCGTGAAGCAGAGATAAAGTATGCCAAAGCATTTGACCGCAAGCAAAGTTCGTGCCGGCTGCGTCAGTCGGCCCTCCCCAAGTAAAAACACTCGGGACGCAGCTTTGGCAGAAAAAAAAACATTGCTTGGTAAATACACTTGGCAACCACATCGATCAACTGAAGTAATGCTGTGCGTAGCTATCACCCTTCGTGCCCATCAAATGAGTCAACGCGAGGATTGTTGGGAGACCAAGCGGCCCAGATCGTTTTCGACCCTTCACGGCCCTACGCCTGTGTGGGGCAATGTTACCTTGGTGAAACCAGTGGCCGTGAAGTCCTTCAATTTTGCACCGGTTTGTTCCGACATACTTTCCGACTTTTCCCGACCTTCTTGTCGTCGTCTCGAACAGCACTTATACCTTAATTCATGAAAGCATACTAATGATGTATATTCTGCCACCGTTGTGTTGTTTATCTATCTCATGTTTCAAGTCGCTCGTCTTCCTCTCGCAAATGCTCGTTAGGATGCGTTGTAAACAGTCTTTCGTTAAATCCCCGAAGCAGACTGATGCTGTCCCTCCCTCGACCGCATGAAAGCGCTACGCATGCGTTGAATGGTGTGAGTTGTCCTGACGGCGGTGTCCCTCCGTCGACGATTGTTTTGTCTATTGTTTGGCCTTGCGAACAATAGTCCGTAAACGCGTAGGCCGGTGTCAGAGGCAGCTGATGTCGCGTAATAGGTTTTTCTGCTCCTCCTTGTCGAATCCTGAACGTAGGTTCCAATGGGACCACTGGGACCACTCCTTCCTCTAAACCCTCCAGTCGGCTTGTCTTCGTTCTGCAATTTGACAATTCCTTCCGTCGATAAATCTCTTGTTTCTCGGCTGTCCATATTGATTCCTACAATCTCTCCACATGAACCATTTGCAACATCAAGATCTGTTTAAACATTGAATGTGGCCATCACTTGCATTCCGATTGCCAATTCAACCACGTTTGGCAAACTGGCACATTCGTCCTTCCCTCCTCCTTTTGAATCTTTGCTTGCTACAGCAAACTTCTCCCTCAGCGCCAGGTCCCACCCACCAATACAATCATAGGCTTTGCATACGAAATGTGTTGAGTTGTTGTGCTTAGCCATGGCCTGCGCCATTTGCTCGCTCCAATGTCGTCGGACTGAATGACGGAGAGTGACGAGGACATGATTGTCCCATGGATGCGTGGAGAAGTCGGTTTTTGGACAAGCGAGATCTGTGAGCACGAGAGAACGCAACAGTCAGTTCGATATGGTGAGCTCTGCAACTCCCGCGTCGTACGTGCTGTAATAATTCTGTCCATACCGCATCTTTCACCCACACTTGTTGCTTGAGATGGATGACAATAGCAAAACGTTCGTATATGCTTTGTCCTAGCAGCTCTTCAGGTGAGTCTTTGGATTGGTTGGTTGGATAGTATAATGGTGCACTTTTTTTCGAGACCACGGGAGGGAATTGATGGAAATCGCCCACTAGAATGATGTTCAAGCCTCCGAAAGGTTTGTCGGGGTCCCCTTCGCCATTCAAACACTTTGCTCTTGAATTCCCTTTCGAAATTTGTGCGAAAAGCCTTCGCCCGACCATGGATTTCTCATCGACTTATGAGGGGATGACACTGCCATCTCTGCCCTACAAATGTCGGGAGGTTGGCACGCCATCAAGATGGTTCACCCTCTCTTTGTCGTACGTCTCATCTTGCCTTCTACGGATATCTAACTGATTAATTTCTCCACCAGAAAAAGGTGAAGAAACCGTCGAACGAAAATGTTGATTCTGGGCCTGAAGGTGATAACTCTGACTCAGAAGGTAACTGTCATCGTAATATTAAATTTTTGGTCGTTATCTGAATACCAGACATAAGATCTAGGGGATGAATTTAAGATCGAGAATTGGCCCGTCAGTCGGCGCTGCGAGGATCAGCTTCAAGCGATCATAGATGCCAATACTCACTCCATCAGCCCCCTTCCTGTCTTTGGCCTCGAACACGAGTGGATGTCTCCACGGAGATACAAGAATGGGTTGCCCGGCGCAATCGTACTTGCTTCCTTGGCATTTAGTCATTTCCATGCGTGTCGGGAGTAACAAACGCCATATCCTCAACGCTGTCTGTCGTGAACTGGTCATTTTACGAACTGCGGATGAACTCCCTTCCAGTCCGTACAAAAAAAGACGGTTCGCAAAAAGGCCTCTCTTCCTTGATGACGACGATCTCGAATCAATTACCGCTAGTTCTTCTCTCTCTCAAAGTACGTCCTTCGTATCATGATCTCACTTTCTCAAATCCTAACCCTCTTTTCAGCTCGTACCTAAGTACATGATGTTCTCGCTACATTGAGTCCTTATGCATTATGATTCTCGAGATTCCCACTCCATATTTGTATGATAGCTGCCGAAAGGTGTAACTGGTTGTTTGTGCTTTTTTCTTCACATATGCCTACCTCCCCATTATCTTTGTACAGTTACAATTTACTCTGTAAACAAGGTCCCTGCTGGCGGCACGCGCGGCGCTATCAAGTTCAGCTGGAGGGGGGATTTAGTTGCATCTTATAGCGAGCGTTGGCTTGGAACGCGCCCCGTGCCTTGCGTGCAGTGCAAAGAATCGGACGCTGCGAGGGCTCTCGGGGGGCTTGGGTGGATCGGGCTGGATCGATGTGCGCTGTGCGTGCGGGCACTGGGCAGAGCTTAGACGCTCAGAACGGCGCTGGTATGCGAGGCGATACTGGCGATGCGCGTCCCGGGTTGGAAGATGGCGGTGACTTGGCCCCAACGATGAGAACCGAAGCCTCGGTTGCGTCGCACAGACCTGCTAATTGCTCTGTGGAGAGCAGCATGAATGCGTGCTCACGCTGTTGGGCAGTCATTTGAATGATTTGCAGGACGTTTAAGTTATCTCTAACGACGAGAGGCTGTATTGAACTGCCTCCAGCCTTTGCTCTGCCTGTCCTTCGTGCAGCATCCGCCTCCGGACCGCCGCCATCCTTTTCTTTGCAGGCGAAAGCAAGGGCACGAAGGCCATGAAAAGCACCGCCGTCAGCACTGCCGGCCACCCAGAAGCCTTTGTTGCATCGAGCTTTACAAACTAACGGCTTTTTTCTCGGATGCACCGACAGACCGGTACTCTGGTACGGAGGCAACCCGAATCAGGCATGCTTATAAACCACAAACATGCCGCCGCCGCATCCGCCATCGATTTCGCGCCACGCAACTGCACGCACGCCATGCAAACGTCCCGTTCTCATCCGCAAGCCGGCCTGCGCTTCCGCATCCCATCGGAAAGCAGCACCATTACCCCGGCCCAGTGGGCCTCCTACGAGCCAAACGCGATTTGGTACGGGGTCCCCATCGAGGCAGAGCACCGCCGCCCAGACGGGAGCAAGTTCGTCGCCTGTCGAGTCGAGGCGATGAATCAGGAGGGCGAGGTCGTCGGCTATCTTCCCCTGCCCCGCCGGTATGCAGAGGCGTGGACTCACCTGTGCTACATCACAGTTTACTACCTCTCAATCTGGAGGGCTTGGGTGAGCGAGATTGGACGACCGCTTCGTGTTCCCAACCAACCTGAAAACATGGCTGATGATTGCGCCAACAATATTTCATCGCGCCTCATCAAATACTTGGTCGTCCGGCGCCTCATCATCGACGAGCTCCTGGAACATCGCCTGTCGGCAAGCGAGGACGACCAACTCAAGGTCTTCGACGAGTTTTTGATCCGCGAACAATGGGACTGGCTATGGTGTTGCATCGAAGAAATCCCCCCTCCTGGCCTCCAGAAGTTTCGTTTGGACCCTGTCGCTGAAGAGAACTTGCGGACGTTCAGTGAGTCATTTTACACCTGTCCCGCACAGAATGTGCATGACGAGAGAATGCGCAGGCTGGCACCGTGGCTCGGAGGAACCTCTCCCCGAGGAAATGATCCACCCCCGTATCTCGCCTACCCACACCTGGGTCATGGGAAGCATCAACCACTTCAACTTCTCGCGTTTTTTCTCTGAAGGGTTCAAGCCTGTAGCCGAGTACTACCATGACTCGCAGCATAGAGACTTCGACGATCTGCCATTCGAGCCCAACGCTCAACTTCCTGCCAAGTGGAACGAAACTCACGAGCCTGCGGTGCGTTTTCTGACCGAGCAGGAAGTCACGCAGCGGGAGCTAAATGCGATGTGAGTTCACGACCGTGCTAGGTGTGCCGCACATGCGCTTAGCACCTTTCTGCGCCGTAGCGGAACCGTTCCATCTGCCGACCAAGGGCGCCTTCATTCCTCGTAAGTCCGACGCGGACGCCGGAGAGCTAACGCTCAGCTATCTCGTATTGTCTTGCAGAGCAGCAGCAAGCCCGTCTTTATCGCCTTCTCAGACGGAACACGGCGACTATCAAGCGGGACGCGGCGCAGGGTAAGCTCTGAATGACGCAACTGGGACTACTCCTCACTCGAACCTTTCTCCTTGCAGAGCAGCAGCAAGCCCGTCTTCATCGCCTTCTCAGACGGAACACGGCGCAGGGTAAGCTCTAAATGACGCAACTGGTGCTGCGCCTCACTCGAACCTTCCTCCTTGCAGAGCAGCAGCAAGCCCGTCTTTATCGCCTTCTCAGACGGAACACGGCGACTATCAAGCGGGACACGGCGCAGGGTAGGCTCTAAATAACTCGGACTACGCCTCACTCGAACCTTTCTCCTTCCTTCACAGCGCAGCCATTCCAGCCGTCCAACTGCTCCTTCCCAGCCCACACCGGCAAGAGGAAGGTGGCTCGGTACGGTGAGTTGGAAACGGATCCTGTTAGCTGCGTGCACCGCTCATGCACCGACCAGGGCTCCGTCAAACCAGTCTTCTTCGGCCACCGAACAGCAGGCAGGCGAACGACAGTGAGTCACAGCCGACCCGGACCTTATGCATAACTCAGCTTCCGCCCAGGGAGTATACGGCGCGACACATCCCTGCCATCGATAGCCCCCAAGCGCGGTTCATCGTGGAGCGCTTTGCAGACCCCAGGAGCAGCATGAGTCTTGCAGGAGCGCACGACCAACTGCGCGATTTGCTCAGGGACGACTACTGCGCCGACGGCTGGGGCAGGATCCTGGACAGCGTGATGTTGGAACCAGGAGAACAGCCTCGCTTTACCGTCGACCAAGCGTTCCGTCAGTGGGGCCAACCAGACGGCGGCAACAGCACCGACGAAGCCAACGGCAGCAGCTTCCGCCAAATTTTCTCGAAGTTTTACTGATGCCTTGGCGCCTTCCTGCAGTACAGATATCGCCGCGGCTTTTCATGCCGTTTGTATCATACTACGCATCCCTGCCACCAATATAACTTGGATGTTCCTTTTCGCCCCCATGGCGGGTGCGCTGCCGAATGCTCCTTCTAAGTATCCTTTTGGGGCAAGAAGCGCTGTATGCCTCGGCTTCACCTCCTGCGGGCCAATCAAACGGAGGGCATCCTTCCCGGCCTCGTGTCCGTGGAACGAGGGAGTTTGTTCCAGGGAGCGCACATTCGCACGACGGAAGGAGAAGGCCATTTCTTGCTGCACAATCCCCGTCGCTCGCGTCCCGCCAAAGAAGAACGCAGCCATCGCATCGGTAGAGCAGTCAGTGATAAGCTGCCTGAGCGGTCCGCTTGGCTTCGTTTTCGCTTTCACAGCGTCTGCGGCCGTTCCAGCCCCTCGCACTTTCGTTTTGACGGAGCCCCCCGCGATCGACGGCGCTGCTGAGTCGCGCGGCGCCTTTCCCTTGAATGTCCGGGGCGCGAGGCGCCTTCATTAAAGCAATTCACCAGGACGCTCGGCGCACGGTACCTGGGTTTCTGACGAGCTGTTCCGCATGTACTGGCACTCCCACCCGCCCTCCCTCGACCATCTCAGCACAATCGCCAGTATTCACGATGCAGCATTAGCATCGGCGGCTTTATATACATGTTTAGTTTAGCTCGCGTCCGCTGTATTTGCACCATGCACCCATGAGGTGATGTCTATAATAGCAACTCGCTCTGTGCTTCCTCATCCGCAACTATACTCGGGCAGACAGGGGACGAGGTTGCGGCCAAAATCATCCCATCAGGCGGCGCATACTCGTCCGAGAATCCAACCAAGGGCATATCCTGCGCCTCGGAAGGCGTGAGGGCCTTCGAATTGTCTGGCTGCAGAGACTTGGCGTCCTACATATGCAAGCGGTCGAACACTGGGCAAGGCTGGCCCTTAACGCGTTGCGTTACTCGTACGAACCTCATTTTCGCCCTTGGGTCGCTTGTACTGGACGAATAGCTTGAGATCCCCCTTTCGGACCACATCCCCTTCCTTGGGCGCTTCGGTACCCCCTTCGACACCCTCCCCTTTGGGTTCATCAGTTTTGCAAACCACTTTCGTCATGCAATGCGTCCAGACAACGGCCATCCGGACTTTAGGGTCGGACAGCCGAGCGGTCTCACCAAGCAGTGCGCATAGCTGTCGACCTTGCAGCCGTGGCTTCGGTGAGCAGCCTACAGGTGCAACTCTGGGCCCAAATACGTGCACGCTAGGGTCCGCAAGCACATTGGCCAGTGTGACTGACGCTGGGCCGATCTCGGCGCGCTATTCAATGCACTGGAGAAGGTGCGAAATCCTTTCGAAGTGCTTTCCGCTTTTCGGACGCCTTACAGCAATGGGGGGGGGGCGTGTCTCGTCGCCTGCAGTTACTTCTGGTATCGACATCCGCTCAAGCTGACGCTCTAAAAGCGTGTGGCGGTTTGCTGGCGTTTAAGCGCCGCCCCGCATCGTAAAGGCCGCACTGGGGGTCTGGTGGCTTAGTGGATGTGCCACCACCCCTAGGCGGGCGCTGGCTCTTACAGAGTCACGGGTTCGAGTCCCACAGCCCTTGGCGTTGAAGGCTCCCCATCCATAAAAGGGATCTCCTCCGGAGAGTAGGCGCCTTGTGCCGTGTGTCTGGGGCTAGCTCCGTCAGTTGCCAGATACCGTAGTGCCTCTCAAAAAAAAAAAAGTAAAGGCTGCACCGTTTCGGATTGGCAGCACCAACTCTACCGAATCAAATCGTCTTGCACGCACCATATGCCCTAGGCACCTCGCTTCCTCTCTGCCCCTGTTTCGTAGCTGACAGTCTACGCAGACAGAATATGCTAAGTAGGGAGCTGCCGTTTGCTGCCCGCATGCAAAACCACCCCCACTGGAAATAATTTCACAGCGGAAACCCTGGACCTGGGTCTCTGCTATTGTGCGTACAAATTATTCGGCGCCGTGCGCTCTGAGGCGACTATTCTGATAGGCCTGACACGTCGGTCATCACGCACCGTACAGTAGACTTGGGGCAGTCCGCAGTAAGACTTTATCGGACTTTGAACTGGACTTGCGGGACTTATCTTGTGAGGTGGGTCCTTTCCACACCTCAAGCGAACTGTTGGCCTTGTTACCAGTCGTTCGTCGTTCGAGCCGCAGTGTAATCTCAATTCCTACACTTTTGTGCCAAAACCCCAATAATCTCATAACGTATAGTATTATACGCTATGAGCAAGTTTACTAGCTCATCGATCTTTTAAGATGGCTAAATCTGAATCCATTCTCAAGCAAAACACGTCTCTCGGGGTGGACTCTACCCTTAGACTGCCAAAGGTACTCTGGCACACCTAACCCCCCTCTCTGCGAAGCCTCTTTGTCGAGGCTACAAAGAACGGCCGAAGACCAGAACAGGGGGGAAAGAGCTGCTACGTAGACAGCACTATCATGCGCAGCGTGCTGTAGATCACCGCATGAATCTTATTCCTCCTGCTTGCAGAGACAGCACGGGTCGAGTTACGCCAAGCTGAAGTAAACCAAAATCAAAACACCCACCAACGGCGGCAAGCTGCTCTCGCGCATTCCCAAAAAAAATCTATGAAGCGCAAATTTCATCGACTGTGGAGAGCGCCGCGCGGCCCACAAGGAGGGGCAGATTACTTTCGAACGGACGTATTTACAGGCTTGGATTTCCTACCCTCAGTGACGCGGACGAAGGCATCCTGCAGCTGTGTGGACGGCGGGTATTCGTGCCAGAACACGTCAGGAACAGTGCTAGACAGCGGGACAATGAGCCCTTTAAGGTCGGCAATGCTCAGGGTAGCAGACTCCCAGTTGCAGCGCCTGCAGGTCATTCGTACCTTGCCAGACCTGTCCCTGATGAGGAAATCATAAGGGCTGGGTCTGCAGGCTTGGTTTCTGCAGGCCGCGAACTCGAACCCCCATGCTCTGAGGGGCGGATAATGCAAGCCGATCTGCCTGCAGTTTACTTCCTTGCCCCGCTCCCTGTAGGCGATGACAACTGAGTTCCTATGCAACAGGCTAATATCTCGGCCCACGACCCGCGAGAGCGTTGACCAGATCCCTTCCGTCTTATCTACGCCGACGGCCTCGATCGCGTGGCTGATGGCGCCTTTGACGTGCGCGGATATCGTCGACGCGCCAGCGAATGCCAAGACGAAGTCAAATTTATCCCTGCGGTCGCTATGAGGCTGGCGGGGGACGGAAAAGACCGGAGGGACGGCTTACTCAACCACCAACGTTTTGAGGTCGCGGAAGCCGCTCTCCACACTTACAGCCGGGGAGCAGGACGCTACAAACAGTCCCCTCCAGCCGCCGCGAGCAGATGGCGAGTCATCATACCATTCTTGCAGGCATTCAAACCCACAGGCAGCGCGGGAGGCTTCGTGCATTGCGTGCAAGAAGTTTTCTCCGCAGAAAGCAGCGAGCACCTCACTTGCCGGAGCTGTTTGGACCCCCGACACGCCACCGGCCCACTGTAGGCCCCCAGTAAGGGCATCCGAATGTGCATCGATGACGATGAAGCTGTTGGCGGGTAACTTGGACCGGATGGAGCGTGCTATGAACTTTTCTCCGGCTTCTATCGCTTTCAAGGCCGAGTCCTGGCCATTTTCTTTGAGGGAAAGGGCGATGAGCTCGAGCTGTGCGGCTACGTTAGTTGGCTGCCCGCGAGTGGCAGGGTTAGCTTACGTTGGAAGGCGATGCGATGTAATGAAACTTGAAATCCAGCTTCAACGAGTCGGCGATGAGAGTGTCGACGCTTCTCGACAGCTTCATGTTGACGAGCACGAGTGGCCAGGTTAGTTTTGCTCTCTTTCTTCCGCCGTAGCCGATGAAATCATACTTGTGCGGCGCCATCAGTCCAGTAGCAAGCGTGAAAAGCACGAAAAATAAAAACAAAGGGTTACTTACGGGAAGGCGTTTTCTGTCCGACTCGCGCAGTCCGCGGCATACCTTTGCATCGCAAGGGGGGCAGAGAAAGGCAGCTGCGGGCGGTGCAGTTTTGAAGGCGATGCAGCCGTTTCCGTGTTCCTTCACCTGTTCGCATACGTAGGCCCCACACGCCTTGCAAATATTCTTCTTCAAGCCTCGCATGAAGTCGCCACAGAAGCAGCAGTAATCTTTGGACACGACGAGGGGCGCTTCTGCATGCCATCATAGAGGCACTGAAGCAGTCAGTTTTGCCATTCGTGCATGTCTACGGTGCTTACCGCCGGGACTTATGCTTTCGGACGAACGTGCGCCGTCCGCCCTCTCAGCGTTTCTTGTTGGCGGAGCTTTTGACCCCCGACTCCTACTGGCACATTCGTAAGGTCGGGCGGGGAGTCTAATGGTGAGTTTGCCTGGCGGTACTTTTTTTGGCATGGATGCGGGGTAGATTGGCGGAGGCCGTTGAGGCGGGCTTTAACCGGTCCGACGCGTGCTCGGCTAAAGTCCACCGCCGCCGCGGACGGGCTGCTTCTCGGACGTGTCGCCATGTCCTTTTTTTTTGAGAGAGAGAGAGGCACTATGGTATCCGGCAACTGACAGAGCTAGCCCCAGACATATGGCGGAATATCTGCACATTTATTCCCGCGTGTTTTTTTCCCTACCGCTCTCTTTCGTCCATGGTTGTACACATGACTATGCACTGTGGAAAGTAAATACACTGATAACCACTGTTCGTAACACTTCATTATCGGATTCCAGTGATATCAACACTGAATGAGCCATGCCTCGTTTTCAGTGATGCCGCTGGATGGCCGAATTCAATGTTTAGAAGAGCACTGACATGCAAGCAGCACTGATAGTCATAGCACAGATACACAATGTAAAGAAAATAATATATTCCTCAACCTGAGTCATCTATACCTACACCTATTCCAGCTCGAGGGCGAGGGTGGGAGGCGAGAACGACCATCGACCCAGCGCTGCACTGGCAAGTCTGGCAACGTTAATGTTTCCCGCTCGCCTCACCTTAATTGCCGACGCGATCAAGACGCGATCACTCCAGCCTACTTACAACGAAACAGTGCGTCTCCCCGCCATCCTCAACACCATTTTGCACACCTCCACGCATTCCTGTCTCAGTCTGAGTCCTTATCCGCATCTACCAACAGCCACGACCATGAACTTGTGCACACGAAATCTTCATTTGTCGACGACGGCGCCAAAGACGACGCC
>JBBPJP010001090.1:0-10862 GCA_038088775.1 Boletus barrowsii
TGGATAATGGTCAGCATTGGTACCCTGGATTCTAGATGGGGGTGAAGGACTCACATTCTCTGTTTCCTGGGAAAAATGCTCCAGGAGACAGCGGATCAGCATGTCCTCACCATAGGTTGACTCATTTCCGAGGCTCAGGAATGCCCCCCAAAGTGGGTTCGTGGTGTGGTGTAAATACTTGTGATTATGGATGTAACTCTCTGCCTTGTACTAAGGAGATACGGATAAGCATCGGAATATGAAGTAGATGTGGGTGACCCACAGGCATCGGCTTGTGCTGAGCATGCATACACCTTGGACAGATGAAGTGCTTGGCTTTCATGCTTTGATCTAGCAGCTTAAGGCAACCTGCACCATTTTCTTGAATGCAGATGGCCGTGTCACAATCTTGCTCCGTACACGTCCAAATTTTTCCAGTGTCATAGCATGTATCGCACCGCTGTAGAGATGGAAATGATCAGTTTCGTGATATGTAGTGGATAAGTGGAGGGTGGATCATCCTTACTTTCATGGTCTCGACGGAGCCAGGATCCAGTGTGTTATCAAGCAGCTGGTGTTTTCGCAAGGCGCTGCCAAACTCTCTGAGCAGTGCAGCCCCTGTAATCACACAAGCATGAGCAGCATGACGAGCATGGTGGGTGATAACACATACTCAATGCCGTTGTATGCTTAGATTGCTCGATTTTGTGGCCCTCCTCTGATTCTACCTCCTCCTCAGCATCGTCAAGAGGCCTCAGATCTATGGTTGTCACCTTTACACATGGCTGTGGAGTCCCTTGACGAGAAGAGTTTTTCGTTCTCGATTTCATGGAAGGCGTGTGATTGAGGTCCATTTGACTGTATGTGAAAATTTGGTTCCGTTCAATAGTCGAGTAAGGTTTGAGTAGTCGCAAGTTGTCATTATAGGAAATTCAGATGAACATGGGAAGATGTTTCCTATAATGTCTAGAGACATTTACCCAGCGGCACTGGGGTTGTGTCACACAGGGAATCACTGTGTTGACAACATTACAGTAATTGATCTGATAATCTGATGTTCAATCAACATCATAGATAACATGTCTGACTACGAGACCAACAACGACAGCAAGGTCTTCGACTTTGACAGTGAAATTGACCCATTTGCTGCACCTCGGATACCCCTACACTCGAGGTTCAATCCAGACAGTGATACAGACACGGCCGACGACCAAAACCAACCACAGCACCCCATACAAATAAAACACACATGACGACTCAGGGAAACACTGACGGGAAATGTAGCAAGAAAAGTCATCACTGTCCTATCATGCATGGATAGTGTAGGGCTCGACCTTCCACTCTTCCTTAATTTCCTCAGCTGGGAATATCAGGAATGTGTCGTCAATGCAAAGATCAGATTTGCACATACTAGACTGATGGTGAGCGAAGAATTGCCAGGAATCTGGAACACTGGAGATATCCGCCATGGGCATCCGGTAGCACAGAACATATGAATGGGGCTAGCTGACTAACTATCTGCAAACTTGATGTTATTCTGTGCCGAATATAAACTGCATAGCGCCAACACTAGTATTGCATGATGCCCAACAGAAGAATATCAATCATTTAATCTACTCTACTGGCTCGATTGATTGATTGAGCCTTTTCTTCATTTACACATGGTGGCCCATTTGTTGAAGCTTCAGAGGTACTTGGTATCGAGCTTGTTATGTTTCGCTAGGTCTGCTAAGTGAAAGAGAACCGAGTTCCTCGCGCCTGTACATGGCGACTGGGGAAGTAATAATTCATTCATTTCCCAAGGGTCAGCTGACAAGTGAACTCACGTAGTAGAAGGCACACAACTGTTGGTCTACTATTGAAGCTGTCTCGCCCTTCTGTCGTGCTTCAATTGTACTCAGCATGTGTGCCTCCTGTATATACACTGTGGGAGTTAGCAAGAAACACCAGCACCCAGTGCATGCAAAACTTGGAGAGGAGTACACACCACACAACCAAGCTCCTCAGGTTTGGTTTTCGATTCCTTCTCCGCTTGATGTATCATAGTGCCGAGGTCAGAAAGTTTGTTCAATGCGATCTGCCAGTCCAATGCCAGTCCGAAATTGGCATCAATGATTGAAAGTGCTTGTGCCAGCATGATCAAGTCGTCTTGCAGGTCTATGCTCTGTTAGACAGACGAATGGTTAAAATGAAGACAACCCGGGGATGCCTCTCATATAGTCATGGGCGTATCGTGATATGTAACACATGCTGCACTTGGCGCGACAACGGGAGGGCAGAGCTTCTCTATTTCTGAGCCTAGATGTCAATGACTACATCTCAAGGAAACAATAATAGGAAAAGTGGCTACCTTCTGCCATCTCCACATCTTCCATCCTATGAGCGACATTTGCAAGAATCTGTGCCTTTCAGGTCTCCTTCGCAATGTGGCTGGCAGACACGGGCATGGCTACCATCTTGATCATGGCAAGCCCTGTCCAAATACCTGCCAGCTCCGATTGGAGGAGAGCGATCTTGCGCGCAGTGTCAGCCTTGATCCCAGTGATCCTCGCTGCCTGACACGCCACCGACTGCTGCATGTTCTTGACTGATTGTCGCAGATTCTCCAAGGCATCGTCACAAATCTTCTGCTTCTTCTCATCATCTTCCGCCTTCATTTTGCTGAGCTTCATGGTTAGTTCCTGGATTGTCTTCTTGGATGTGCAAGTAACAAGTGAGGGAAAGAGGGGAACACCACTGACTGGCATCGCTTCAAATCCAAGATTGTAGTGAATCTCATTTGAGCTGCCAGCAAAGGGAACCCCCTTATGAATAGCAAGTCCTATGGTAATCCATGCATCGGGATAGGTAGACCTGACTTCCATGAAAAATGTTTGGGCTTTGCTTTTTTCCCTATCCAAAAACCTGCCAAGTTCAATGCTGTAAGCCATGTCGAAATGTTTGAAACTCTCATCCTTCCATTCCAGTAAAGTGTGAATGATCTAGTTCAATGAAGCAAGGTCAGCACACTCTGACACAGAATCACTCTGCCATGGCACCTTCTTCATAGCTACAGCAAGGGTAATGGCTGAGTACCCTCCAGGAGGCAGATACGAAAGTGAAGAAGGTCCTTGGATGCCATATGCTACCACTCTGGCAACCTGAAGAAAGACTTCATCACCAATGGTCCCTGCCACCTGGATAGCTGACATGTGAGTGGTGGCGGTCTGTTACCTAACAAAGGTGTAATATAGATCACTCACTGAAGCATCGGAAGCAGCCCCTGTTATTTCACTTGGAAGGGCACCATATGGCACATCCGCCAACACTCTCTCCATGATCTCCTTATTGTGATGGTTGGAATTTATGCCACCCAGTCCATAGCATCGACAGACCAATAACCATGAGGTCAGCAATGCAGTGGTTTCATTGAGCCTGGCTATGAAGAATGGTGAATGGTGAATACCAATTGATCTACTGCTCCATTCTTCATCACCAGCTGCTAGGCCATATAGAGCTTGGAGAGCAGCGCTGATCTTGAGATACTCCAGAGCATGCTCCCTTGACATCTTTAGAGCATGAGGGATGACCAGAATGCGACCATAGTGCACATTACTTGTAGCAGTGTGATGCTGTCCTTCCTGATCCACAAGGGAAACCACATCCTGTTTGGCAGAACCCTGAGCAAGCCAAGGGAAGAATTGACGATAAACAGCAGTCAACTTATTGTGCAATATGCCGCACATGAGCTGAATTTTGAGCTCTTGGGTGTGATGGAAGAGAATCCGATTAATAGCAGTACCATTTAGTAGGCAGCCTTTTTCCTTGGTACATTTGGCGTCGTCCGAAGGCTGAGTAGAGACGGTGATAGGAATAGCGCGGGTGAACATGTAGATGGCAAATAATGGATGTACAATGTTTGCATGGTGTATGATCTCTGAGAAGACAGGCTTAAGTACTCTGAGGAAATACAAGAGAGCAGGGGCTTGGGCTCGTGAGACACCCCATATGCATTCTTTGAATGTTTTTCCACCCAGTAATCAAGATGCTTGTGCAGGCAATGTATAATATTCCAAGCTGGTTTTTGCTTTACAATAATATGATTTGTTTGAGTGTCAACAACCTGTTGAGGATGTGTTTTCAATAAATTGAGAATCAGATTGGCAGTATGAATGACAACATTGGGGTTCAAAGTGATCCAGACAAGAACATATTTGTAGTGCTTGAATGCACACCATGGAAATACTTGGAGGATTAAAAAGCAGAGGAGAACCGTGAAGATGATGTCAATGATGTACCGTATCAATTTCCTAAACCTGTGTACTGTGCGACAGAGGGGACAACTTGCACACAGATCATGCTGCCACATTATGAACAAACCTTACTGTTCCTTATTCTGATCTTGACTTTGGTTCCTCGTGTACCTCCTACTCTTTCTTATCAGCATGTCCATTTTTGATCACTGAGGAGTCAAACTTCATCTTTGAAAGTGTGGATGTGGTCCATAGTCAAATCCACAAAAGTTGATTTCCTGACTTGTGGCCCTGGGCTGACATCTACTGACATAAATTCAGTATACCACCATTAATGCGAGTACAGTGGGGAGCCTGTTGCAACCAATGCTCGCTCTTCGCATTGTACTATAGTCATATGTACCAGCTGTGTTAACACCATCCCACTCTGCTATAAACACCGGTACAATGATTGGCTTGGCACTCCACGCATTCGTTTCTGTGTGAGGATTACAATGGATTTCTAGCAATGATTAATGGTATCGATCTGCAAAGAAAGGCTTCTAGGAAGATTGGAGCCATTCCAGTTTTCTGGGTTACACAATGAAAAGGACAGCCATTCAGAGCATTAATACACCTTGACATCTGCCAAACATCTACCTTCTGGGACCTATTGTGTGCCATTGAATCTTCTACTTGACTTCAGTCATGTCATTAGCCCTGGTTGCCAGTTTGCTGTAAGTGAGCCAAAATCATGTATGATGTGGAATTGCAGATCAAATAAACGTAGGTGGCATAGTGACAATTTTACTTCAGCCATTCCTCATGCCAAGATCATGTTCCGCAATAGAAATTGACTCAGTCCTTAGCTTACTTCGTGTACATTCATAGGTTAACACGCGCACTGGTATCAAGGCTTCCTATACTGCTTCCACACCTTGAACATATCCTCCTTTTCAAACTGCAGGGAAGACAAAATAGCAGGAGCAGCGATCATCTTCGTGGTCGCTGGATTAGCCACCCAGCACGTGGTGGTGATGAATGGTACTGACACCGTTTGTGAGGAGCTGGGTTGTCGTGGATTGTTCGCATTGTCACACAGCTTCGGCCTTCCAATCAGCCACCCAGCATAAGAAATGTGGAGACCAGTGAACTCACCTCCACCACATCAGGGAACAATTGGTGTGCTTCTTGGACATCCCTGAGGGCAAGAGATGCCATGCCAGCAAGTCGGAAAATTTCTCCAAGCAAATGGGGATTACGAGAGTAGTTTTCCACTGCATCCTTGAACAACTGTAGACCCACGAATTCATTTTTTCTCTCGTTGCTCAGGATATCAGAGTCAGTTTGTGCAATGTCCATGCACAGGAGGTTCTGTAGATACTCCATTGCAACCATGAACACATGCTGTATTAGTGTCAGCAGAGTACTATCGACACACAAATATACAGGTAACTCACATGTCCTGGGTGTTGGTCTCTGACAACATCCTGAATATCTGCTCTTGTTCCCGTATCGATGGTCCTTCCCTCTTCCCTATTCTGATTTTGACTCGGTTCGTCATTTAGCTCCTACACTCTCTGATCAGCACATCTATATCCCCTTGCCTTGACTAAATATAATTCACCTTTGAAAGTATGGACTTAGCCCATGTCCCTGCAGCAGGTGGTGCCTGTTTCCCGATCATCTTCTCTAAGGGATAGTCAAATCCACAAAAGTCTATTTCCTGGCAGTGGTGCTGCTTGTAGGTCTCCCAATCTACTGTTGCCATGATATTAGAGAGGGAACCGCTCTAAATATGTGCAAGCTACCCACTTGCTTTCAATATGTCAGTTCCGGGCTTCTTCGATCTGATGGCCTCAAAGGTGATGCCATGCTGTGATTTCAACAGTGTCTGAGCTTCGTCGTGATGTTGCCCATATATATAGTCCAACCAAAGGTAGTACTCAAATGATGAACATCTCCAATGCTGCAATGAAGCGTGTGCGGGAATCGCACGGATTTCATTGACAAACCTATCCCTCACCCACTCAAGATAGAGAAGGCCATTGAGTAGGATCTTGCAGGCGTGCCTGGACGCTGCTACTTGTGGGATTGTGTATTTTTGCAGCTCAAACCTGTAGCTGAAGACATGAAGGGCTGTTGTGTACACAGCCGGGACAGCGATCGCCTCGCCCGCAGGTAGGATTACCATTGTCATACTGGCATTCGTTGATGTCACGTAGCTCCCTTTTGATCTGATGGTATGAATAGTATCCTGTGTGATTGGAGTAGGATGCGCGAGTGGAACAGGCTGTGTAGCGACACTGGACATGTTTCAGGACTGCTGGACTTTGGTTGCAACTTGTAACTTGTGTGGCTGACACTTGAGCTTATTTCAAATTGAAAGTCCCTGACGTCATACCACAATTGGAAATCCTCAATGCAGGACACTGACCACCCACCACCATGCATTGGCAACATGCATTTGTCAAATGCGTCTTTTGAAAACAACCTAATATGTAATACATGAAGCATAATGTGTCACAGCAACGCAAACACACATCGGGCTCAGGCAATGTCCTGAAGCACTCTATCTGCCTCATGCAAGTCGTGCCTCACCTTACCTCAATCACCCACCACCGATGCATTTTGCAGAGAACGCCTCTCTTGTGTTACTCTTCATGTACATCCACTGTGTATCACCTCCTGCTCTGACAGCCATCTGTTCATCATATCTTCGTTGCTTGCCCTTCATGCTCTTGGTCGTGAAGAGCGTGAGGTTCGGTCAGAGGGTTCCGCAAACACTGCATACCATGCTCATCAAGATGAGTGGCATCGTCGGTATTTGCTGGGTATGGAGTGCATACAACAGGTAAGCGATACACGCAATCCACTCTTGTGCCCTGGTTCCTGTGCTTGCATATCAAGTCTTGGGATTGCACCTGCAAGGTGTGTGGCCAATCTATAATATGGATCCAATCAGTCCAATTTGCCCTGTCTAGCCTCAACGCGACTGAGTCATTTCTTTTGTGTGGTTGCATCTGTGTTGACACATGTTTGGAAAAGTAGGTTAAACTCCGAGTCGACCTGCTTTGTCATAGTGTTTGATTGTATTTGTTCATCATTCATGTTCTTAAAACTCCGGCCTATTGCAGACTTCCATATGCCATTTGAGATACATTCCGCCACAGCACTCTAGCAATGTATCAGCATTGCACAATGCTCATTTGAGGGGGGCCTGCATGTGGACGGAGTCAGGGGGTCAACCCAGCATGCACCAGCATGCCTAGCGCCTCTTGAGGCAGGTTGCCCCTCAATTACTCGCTAAGGCTTGGTTTGACTGTCTTTTTGCCACCTCTTGGCCCAGCACTCCAGCGATGCATCGGCATTGCACATGTACCCTTGCTTGAGGGGGAGCCTGCACGTGGGGTCAATCCAGCACATACCAGCGCGCCTAGTCTCTTTTTGAGGCAGGTTGCCTTCAATTACTCAATCTGTCCTGCTTCCCCAGTACTCTAGCAATACATCCACATCCCACAATCCTCGTTGGGAATGGTACATGGGTACCAAGTGTCTCGTTTGAGAAAGGTTGTCCCTCGATTGGTGAGGCAGCGTCATTCTGACCGTTGCCCTTTTGAGATGTTATGCATCACAACATTGTGAATTACAGGAGATGGTCTAGCATGCCCAAATAGATCATTTGCACCTCGGGATTGAGGTTCATGCAAGATTGGACCAGGGATGTTTGGCTTTCCATACAAATACACAATTGGAGGTGTTGGAGCAAAGGTATGAAAATGGATGAAACAGGAGAGCACGGTGAATCAATATACTACTATGCTGGCTGGGCATCTTGGATGCCCAGCTCCAACAGCTGAGCAAATGTCAGTGGCCATGGAAACTTGGCCCTTTTCATCAACCCACTCCCAACTGCCTTAATCCACTCTGGACATTGGATGTCCCTCATTTCGTGGCCACAAGCAGAGCATACATATCTTGCTTTAGTTTTCGTCCACTCATTACCTGAATAGACTTTGCCCTGCAAATTGAATTTCAGGTATTGCATGCCCTGTTGGCACTTGTGACATTGCCAGAAGTCGATGCCAAATGGCCGGCGCATTGGATTGGCCTGAGTTCATTGCATGTGAAGCATCAGGTGGCAGGGCGAGTGGGAGCAGGGGGAGTAGGGAAGTGATCTACATTTATTGGGTTAGTGGAGGAGCCTGGCGAGGGCGAGGGTATCGACACGACGTCCTTGTTATATCTATGAGCGGAGAGGTATGGAGTCATTCCTCATGGAGTTCCTCTGCCTCTCTTACCACGGCTTCCCATAGTTCAGAGTGCAGAGGTAGGAAGCCTGAACGAAAGCTTTCCGCTACCCCGAGTGAGCTTATGAGAACGTGGGGTGGGGGTTGGAGTGGTTGGATGGGGTCGAGTGGGAAGAATGGAGTTGTCTGGTGGAGGAGTGAGCTCTCCAACAAGGAGGGGGATAGAGGAGAGGAAGGCGAGTGCCTCCTCAGGGGCGATGGGAACAGCTCTGCCACTAGTGCCTCCAGTAGAAGTAGGAACTCTGGTTCCAGGAGATGTGCAAGAGGGGGAAGCGATGGGTGGTGGGACTGGAAGTGGTTCGCAGTTGGATGGGGAGTTGGTGGACGAGGTGTCAGAGTTTGGGGTGATGGTGGAGTCGTCGGCCCAGAGGGTTCGTCTATGGTCAGTGTGATCCCTGGCCCAAGTATCCCAATCCCATGGGTGATTGGGGTCGTTGTCCAGGTAATATGTATCCCCGGAGGTTTGCTGGTAAGGTGAGAAATATGGGTTGTAGGACATGGGAGAATAGTCCTCTGGGTAGTCCGTGAAGAATGTCATCGAATCCATGGTCATGTAGGGCGTCGAGAATGAGGTCTTGGCATTCATGGATGGACTAGGCCATGGCCACGGTGTAGACAGGCAGAGTCCCATCTGGGAAGAGCTGTGCGTGGACGGTTCGAGCAGTGGAGTATGAATGAAAGATGAGGACCAGAGATTTGAGAATTGGTTGATCTCGAAAGGCGGGTATGGAGGGTATGGTGATGTTGGCTGCGGGGTTCTCAAGAATAGAACAGTAGAGGATTCATCAAGAACGTGCGGGGAGTCGGTGGATGCAGACGGGGAGTTGGTAGGCGATGGCATTCAGTGACGATTGGGACATGAGGAGTTCCAGTAGAATGGTGGTGATGGTAGAGGAGCGGGGGCTCAACTCAAAAGCAAGTGAAAACTGAGGGCTTTAAGATGGGGGGAAGGCGACGGGGTCTCTGGCCTTATATTCTTCTAGGAGGTCCGCAGCATGTCCTAAATTGGACCCGGGTTCCCAGGTGTTTTCAGAGGACGAGTATCCTTTCCACAAAATGAGATAGTGGCGGCGGCGGGCGGAGCCCCAATGAGATAGGATCTGATCAATTTCGAATTCTTCTTCGCCATCAATGATATCCGGCAGAAGTGGGATGAAGTTTGGTCCGTGTTCCGCAGTTTCCTGATAGGGGGTTAAAAGCGATGCATGGAAGGCATTATGGATTTTCCAAGTGCAAGGTAGGTGGAGTTTGTATGAAACAGGTGATATTACCTGTGAAATTTCAAAGGGTCCTTTGCAATGAGGGGTGAGTTTACGAGAGGGGTAGCGGAGTCTTAGGTTGCGGCCCTTGAGCCACACCTTATCTCCTACTTTCCAAGGTTTGAATTTTGAAGTAACATGTTCCTTCATATATCGTTGGGCTTTTTCATGGGCGGCGGTGGCTTCCTTGCGCGCCTTGTCAAGATCTCCCAGGCATTGCTCTAAAGTGGGGAGAAAGGTGGTGGTTCCTAAAGATGGATAGGCCCTTGGCTCGTATCCCATCATTAAACTAAATGGAGTCTTTCCCATTACAGAATGGACGGAACTGTTGTGACAGTACTCTGCCATTGGTAATAGGTCTGACCATCGGGTGGCGTCTCCTTGGCAGAAGATCCAAAGATAGGTTTCCAGTTCCTGATTGACCCGTTCCATTTTACCATCGGTCTGGGGATGGTAGGCGGAGGATAGGAGTGGATCATAATCAAGTAGCCTTGCTAGTTCTAGAGCGAAGGCCAAGGCAAACTATGGACCGCAGTCCGAGATAACCTTGTCATGGAGTCCAAAGCGAGGAAAGACCTTTTCAAAGAAGAGTTGTGCGACACCCTCGGCGTCCGCACTCTTGTGAGTTGGGGTGAAAATTACCCCCTTCATAAGGCCATGGTCGACCACGACCATAACTGAATCATAACCCTTAGACGGCAGCAAGTCCGTGATGAGATCGACTGAGAGACATTGAAAGGGGCGGGTGGAAGCAACCGGAAGAGGGGTCAAGGGTGGGACAGTGGGATGGGTGTTGACCTTGTTGGCCTGGCAGACGGCACAGCCCTGAACAAAGCAGTGCACGAAAGCGGTGAGTCCAGGCCACCAATAGTCATGTTGTACCATGTTAACGGTCTGGTAATAACTGCCATGACCACCCGCAGGCGAGTCATGGACAACATGGAGGAGGTCGTTCCGGTGAGCTTCAGGCACATACATACATCAGCAAACCTACATTTTTTCTGAGTTATCAAAATCAATGACCTTGCTGAGCTGTCTGACTTGACTGACAGCATGCTATCAGTGCTATCATTCATAAGTAATTCATTGCTATTAGCATTCTC
>JBBPJP010001091.1:0-10846 GCA_038088775.1 Boletus barrowsii
GGACGACTCCACTACGAATACAACCACGTATGGTGACGATAGAGCGAGACTAGGAAAGGCGAGCGAAAGAGTCAATGAAAGTGAAAGAAAAATGACTACCCCCTTCGTAGACCGTAACACCCACCGTCCATGTGGACTTCAACAGCTATTCATCGGTGTCACTGAGAAAAAAGGTATCAAGCGAGGGAACGTCAAGGATGGCAATTTGAGGGACCTCCTTTCATTTGGATTTGCAATCCATCATGCGGGTATGTCGAGAGAAGATAGGACCCTTGTAGAGGAGCTTTTTGCTGATGGCTCTGTGCTGGTTTGCACAGCAACACTCACATGGGATGTTAACCTTCCTGCCCACACTGTCATCATCAAAGGGACACAGATATACAGTCCTGAGAAGGGTCGATGGGTCAAATTGTCCTCCCAGGACATCCTTCAGATGCTAGGATGTGCCGGACGGCCACAGTATGACACCTATGGTGAAGGCATCATCATCACAAACCATTTGAAACTCCAGTATTATCTATTGCTTATGAATCAGCAACTACCCATTGAGTCGCAGTTTGTGTCCAAGTTAGCAGATAATTTCAATGTGGAGATTGTACTTGGGACAGTCAGGAATCGTGATGAAGCGGTGCAATGGCTAGGGTACACGTATCTGTGAGTCGTTTCGTTTTACTCGTGCACATTCCCCCCTCTGACATGCTTACTAGGTATGTGTGCATGCTCAAGTCCCCTGGATTGTATGGTGTGGGAGTTGACTACCAGGAGGACGATGACAGCCTGGTTCAGAAATGCGCCAATGTCATACATTCTACTGCAGCTCTCCTTGAAAAGTGTCAACTTATCAAGTATGAACACTCTTCTGGTCGATTCCAGAGCACAGAGCTCAGTCGCATCACATCGCATTATTATGTGACCCACAACTCGATGGCAACTTATAACCAGCATCTGCGGCCAACAATGTCAACTTTGGAGTTCTTCCGAGTGTTTGCGCTCTCGAGCGAGTTCAAGTTAGTGCTGTGAGTATTCCACAAAATTCTCATCAGATTGACTTACAAGAGTATCTCAAGGTACAACAAGAAGAGAAGCTCAAACTTGCGAAACTGTTGGAACGCGTGCCTATCCCCGTCAAGGAGTGTGTCGACAAGCCCACTGCCAAAATTAACATGCTCCTACAAGCATATGTATCTCAGCTCAAGCTTGAAGGTGCATCTTGTTCGAGTTTGTCTAGTAGTTTGTCATTCACAACTAAAATGCTGTCTAGGATTTGCATTGGTTGTGGATATGGTGTTCGTGCTGCAATCAGCTGGATGCATACTTTGTGCCATATTCATATTTGAGATCTGTCTTAAGCGAAGATGGGCTGTGCCCGCCCGGGTGTGTTTTGCATTGTGCCAGATGGTTGAGCGACGAATGTCAGTCCAAGCATACCTGTCCTTGTCCTCTCATGCCTGACTGATGGAATTAGGTGGGGCTCGATGACGCCACTTCGCCAGTTCAAGGGTGTTCCTCAGGGGGCTATCCAGAAGGCTGAGGGTAAACAATTCATATGTCTACCTGTGCAGGACGTCACTTGTAATGTGCTGATATAAACATTTGCTTATTCTAGCTGTGGTACTTTGATCTACAACCGCCTGAGCTTGGAGGACTCATTAGTATCCCCGATGCTGGCAAACTCATTTACTGACTCGTCCATAATTCCCCCAAACTACAGCAGGTGTTTGTTGTTCTTTGCACTAAATGCAATATTGACTGACGTTCCCCGACCGTAAGCCCAAGTCCAACCTATCACCCATTCCCTCCTCCATACCAACCTGTCCATTGTACCTGACTTCCGCTGGGAGGAGAAGATTCACGGTAGCGCTGAGGCGTTCTTCATTGTCATCGAGGACATCGATGGCGAGACCATCCTCTTCCACAATATGTTTGTCCCCTGCTAGCAGTATGCAGAGGCTGAGCACAATATTACTCTCACCATCCCGATGTTCGGGTCAGTCCTTCCCAATTACTACATCTCAGTAGTATTGGATAGATGGCTGCATTTGGAGGCAAGATACCTATCTCATTCAAGCACCTCATCTTCCTGGGAAGTGACCACCTCCAATGTCCCTCCTCGAGCTCCAACCCCTCCCTCTCTCTGCGTTGCACAACAATGAGTATGAGATGATCTACTCAAACATGATCTAGACATTCAACAGGATCCAAATCCGAGTGTTCTAAGCACTCTACACCTCTGACGAAAATGTGCAGGTGCACCTATGGGAAGCGAAAGGAGGTCAATTTGAGAGTGGTTTGTGTTGAGCTGTATCAAGAGATGGTCAACCAGTGTGTTGCGGAGTGGCGTCACAGGTTTAGTGGAGTACAGGGTGGGAAGGAGATCATGAGTTTGACGGGTGAGACGACCATGGACTTGCGTTTGTTGGAAGGGGGTGATGTCATTGTGTGTATGCCGAGTCAAGTAAGTGTCCTGGATGGTTTTCTGGTTTGTTTTATAACCAACTGTCTCGTTAGTGCGATGTTCTGTCACACATATGGTGCCAGAGAAAGAATGTGCAGACGATTGCCCTGCTTGTTGTGGATCAGATTCAACTCATTGGCAGGGAAGTAGGTTTAATGTCCAAAGTGATCATTTTGAGGACACGGTATGTCTCTACACAGACCGAGAACAGGACACGTCTCATGTATCGCTTGCGAGTGCGCAAGATCTCGGAGAGTGGATAGGTGCTCCATTGCATGCCATTTTCAACTTCTCACCAAGGTAAACAAGTTGGCAGGGATGGTCCATTTATTGCTCACGATTCATTTATCATGCGGCCTCTTGACATGGACGACCATCTCCAGAGCTTCACCATTCCTCACTACCCTTCATTGATTGGACGTCTAAGCCTGCCTACCTTAATGAAGCTTGTCATCGTGTTCATTTCATTGCGACACCCAGTATTGCATTGCACTGTTGACCACGTCAGTGATAAGGGTCTCTTGAAGCACAGTATCAGGTATTACCACGAGGCACTTACTAAACAAGAAGGTCATCATGTACCATGGTAAGTACCAAATTTGCAACTGTTTTGTGAAAGGCCGCTCATGAGGGGGTTTATGACACAGAACCCGAACTACTATAATCTGCACAAATCATTCACCGGATACTGTCCGCTTGTCTTTTCACCACCCTCGTCCTATTCTGATGATGACTCAACCCAGGCCATACAGGTCTACCCACAATGCCTCCCATTCCAAACCTCCCTCAACATTTCCCACCTCGAATAGACAGGATCCCTTTTACATTGAGCCGACTTCAAATTTATGTGCACGTTTCATCATGTCTCTTCCCCTGCCCCAAGTATCCCCCTCATCCATTAATTTACATCAATTCACAGTGTAGGCGCCCCACAGAATGAAGCTCCACGTGTCTGTGACCTTCGCTGCCCTCGTCTGTAACAGCGACTTGGCGCACGCTGTACAGGTTTACCCACAACACCTCCCACTTCTGTGTTCAATACCCAGTGAGTCCTGACACCTGCATCTCTCCACTAAATTTTCTTAGCTTGCCTCTCAGGCACTTGGCCAAATGTCCCCCGACACTGCCTACCTCGAATAGGCAGGATTGTGACATGAGCCGACTTTGCACATTTCAAATGATGTACTGCTGACCCTGCCCGAGTATCCCTCCTCATCTTGCCTGTCAAACTGAGTATGTGCCCCACAGGACGAAACTCCATGTGTCTGTGACCTTCGCCGCCCTTGTCCTTCTCCAGTGACTCAAGGCGCGTTCGACAACTGCTCATATCCGTGTTCATACTCACCTCAATGGTGATCTGCGACAATATGTTGTGGTTAATCGTTGCTCAGTGCCATGCAAACTGGTCTTCCCCCCCTCCCAAAATCCATCCATGGCATACATTACTCATGGTGATTCTTAGATCCTGGTATGACAGACTAATAGTTCGTATTATGAGACAAAGTATACTGTATTTGACTATCAATTTATGGTTATCTGTGGATTGGCTCCAAGTGTAACGCACAGCGTAGCGGTGACAGAGCGTGCTGCGATACGAGTCGAAGAACATAGGTCGAAAGAGTGAAGAGTGACGGAGGATCTCTGAGGTCTAAGGCCTATCTTCGAGATGATGCGAAGACTCGGCGGGTCTCTTCTATCTAGGTACCTGAAGAGGCTCACTAGACTCGAAGGTTACTAGAATAATGCTATATTGCGTAGAACTAGCTTAAGGGAAAATACAAGCGGGAAGTATGAGACTATATATACGGTAGGCCCCTGGTCCGTGCGAGGTAAGTATGCGCAGTAAAGCGTAGTCCGCAGTGACTACAGAAATATATGAAATAAGGATGCACAGTAAGGCGCAGTCCGCAGTAAGAGAATATGAAATAAGAGATGCGCAGTAAAGCGCAGTCCGCAGTGAGAAGTCTGAAGGAATGACTGCGGACGGAAGCGGAATGAAGGACTAAGTATGGGTATGGGTGGGGCGCCGTGTGAGACATAAAGGGAAACGGATCGAGAGAACGTATCTGGTAATGTGGAGGACGACTCCACTACGAATACAACCACGTATGGTGACGACAGAGCGAGACTAGGAAAGACGAGCGAAAGAGTCAATGAAAAGTGAAAGAAAAATGACTACCCCCTTCATAGACCGTAACACCAAGATTGTGTGCAGCACCTGCTGCTGATATGATATTTTACTAGTACTATGTACTACCTGGCGTGTACATTACGCGATATAGGCGAGGTCACCATGCATTTGTCATTTCTCACCACCTCTTGTGACATACCGAACCAACCAAACACAACGACCATGGGCAGCCAAAGAGGTAATCAAGTTAGCCTGGGCCATGGGACGGAAAATATAAAGAGGTAGTGCACCGTCGAGGTCTCTTCGAGGTGCTTCTCAGCCTCCCATTCTTTGAGATGCCACCCATAGTCCTATGGTTCCAACTCGCCACTCTGACCCTCCCAACGCAAATGCATCCAATTCTGGACCCTCCCAGACAGCTCATCCCTTCCGCACGACAGCTGGAAAGGGTGGTCATGTAGCCCAGCTGCAGAAGACTGCTTTTGTTATTGAACAAGCACAGTGCACATCTGAGCAGTCCAAGGATCTTCTCCACGATGAACCTATCAATAAGATGGCTCCTACTCCGTGTCATCCCAGAAAGAAAAAGACTGGGAAGAAGCCCGCCAAGGTGAGTCCTGCAGCAGGTGACGACACCATAGTACACTGACCGTCTTTGACCAGGATATGGCAATGGTTGACAATGTAGATTCTGATCCCTTCAGCTCCAACTCCCAGCCAATCACTAAGTCTGGACCAGACGGTCGTTTTGGCTTACAGCCTCGAGGCTCTGGGTTTGTTGGTAGGCAAACCTTACAAGACTACGAAAAGGATCGCCCCAAGAATGGTCCAGTGGTACGTCCAGGCAATGGTGGTGTGCACCATAAAGCAGTTTGTGATCTTTCAGTCATTTTTTCTTAGCTCAAGATGTATTTACAGTGGCCACCTACTGACTCTAATGACAGGGGAAATCATATGGCTATTGACAATGAAGGGTCACAGGGACACCATTCGGAGGTTCAGGATCATGGTCACCAAATGGATGTCGACCACTTACCCGGCAGCTTGTTTGATTTCGACAATGGACAAGGTATGTTAACGTCTCTGATGTTATTAATATGTTAATTGTTATTACAAAGATCAACTACCATCATACAGCAATAACAACCATTCACGCAGACAGGACATGATTAGGGGGCAGGATTATCGATCTGCCAGGGAAAATCGCGAAAATCAAATCATGCATGACCTAGCCTTGCAGGACAATATCTGAGTACAGCCACCACACCATCGTGCCCAGCATCCCCAACCATCCAATCTGTCATGCCACTCCTTGGCAAGAGAGTCCACCCAGCCCCGCTGCCATGTTTCGAATACAGAGCAACTCCAGGAATGTGCACTCCCTTCGCCACCAATCTCCCACTCCAATTCAAACAGAGGTGATAAGCATGATCACGACAATGGAACTCCAGTGTCAAGTGCTGTGTGGCATGGTGATGAGCATGTAAGTTGATATAATATGCCATGCATCGTGCTCAACACCACACAGGCTGATACCGACTATGATTTACTTGATCGCAACCATTTGAGCAACCCCCGCCACAAGTCTCCTAAGCCAGACTATCTTGCCAGTGTTTGAGATGGCACTTGCACATCAAGAGGTAGCTTGGTGAGAGCTGATGCACGAAGGGAATACGGAATCCCCTCCACACAACCTGAGCATGTGGCCACCGGCACCATTTCCCAACTCAATCAAGTTCCTGTCGTCCAACGTAACCATGTGGCTGCCCCTCCCTTGAGGGCCCAGAATGACAACCCCGCAGCTGTTAATGAGGTCCCTGCTGCACATCAACTGCAAGGTCCTGTTGAACGCAACCATGCAGCTAGCGGCAATCTGGCCACAGAGGGTGGTGAGAATTTGGCTGCTGTCGCAACTCATCAATCCGTTTTAATTGTCTCGGAGCAAGGGCCAGGTCGTCGCGGCCGATATTCAAAGAATCCAAAGGACGCTGTTGAGGCCAAGCTGTGGCACATTGGGTATTATCCACCGCTCTGGACGCAGCTCCTGGAGACCGCCAAAGCAGAAATGCGATGTTCACTTTTTCGTCAACATCCCTTCCCACCAGACAAACGAAAGGCAGTAGGAGTAGAGGGAGAATGCTACAAGGTCTTGTTGAGTGTCTTGACTTGCTATGAGAGGGAGCAGATGCCAGTCGAACGCGGTATGTCATTCTCACCCGCTTTTCCTTAGGCTAATATTTTTTCAAGGCTATGATGACAAGAGGCGTGACATGGCCACACTGGTATGTGTTTCAAAATGCATCAAGAGACAAATATTTACAATTATAAGCTGTATGATGACCTAGGTTCATTTCATAGCATCATCAAGAAGACTGCCCAGGAGGCTATTGCTTCTGGGTATCCGGTCCACGCTCCGACTACCGTGATACCTCGAGAAGCTCGCATGGCAGCCGTCAAAGAGCAGGTTGCCAGTCTCCTACAAGATGCAAATTATCTGCATGGAGTGCCCGACAAATATGTACGTGATGATTTACTTTGATTTACGTGTATCCAGTACGCTCGATTTTACATATTTCTAGGGAAAGAGAGCATATTTCAGTCACCCTGTCCTGAGGCAAATCTGTCTATCTGTATTTTATGCAAACTCTCGAAAGTCCCTCCATACATTTCCCGAATTCCAGCAGTCTGTTCCTGTGAAGGCACTTGCGCTGGTAGCTGCAACAGTAAGCAATCTTCCTTTACTCCCTACTATTACTCACTACACTAATTACAGGTTCATTTTGTACTAACCGCATATAAGAAACATGGTAGGGACACCAACCTGAGCCTCAACACCAAGGAACTTGAGGCGTCATACTACCGATTTTTACAGAGCCTTCAAGGGGTCATGAGGCATCATTCAAAAGGCCCTCGACTTGAAAAGATGCTGGCTGATTGGGCATACAACAGAATGTAAGTACTACTAAATACACCGGCAGATTTTCTAATGCAGCGAACAGGGATGGTTAGTTGAACATCAATGGAGATGACGATGACATAGATGGTGGCGAATTCGGCATGCTTATTTCTGACTCCAAGTCAGAGTCGGGTTTGGCGAATGGTGGCAAGCAGGCTGATAAACAGTTGGGTGATGTGCAGATGGATGAACACCCTGTTGACAAGGACTCCAGTAATGAGGGGTCTGGTGACCAGTGGCTCAACAACGACAGGTCCGATGATGACAAGGAGTCTGGTGACAAGGGGTCCGGTAACGAGGAGTCCAGTGATGAGGAATCCAGTGACGAGGAGTCTGGTAACAAGGAGTCTGGTAATGAGTCTGAGGATGAGTAAATATATCCAGTGCCTACTAGTGTCATAGTACCTCTCTTGACACAACGCGACATGACAATGCAATTCATACAGTTTTCATAGAACTATGAAGTGCGACGATACCCACTGTTATGGTCTACGAAGGGGGTACTTGTTTTTCCTTACTTTGTTCTCGTTCACTCGTCTACAGACTTGCTCTCTATCACTGTACGCGGTTGTATTCGTAACAGGGTCATCCCCTGTCTATTTAGATATGTTCCTGATCTCTTGTTCTCTTATGTCTCACACGGTGCCCCGCCCATACCCACTTAGACATTCTTTCCGTCTCCGTCCGCAGTCTTTATTTTGGACTTCTTACTGCAGACTGCGCCTTACTGCACATCACTTATATTTCATATTCGTCCGCAGTCTTCTTCAGACTTCTTACTGCGGACTACGCTTTACTGCGCATGCTGCACACCGCAGTACTCTGACTCGTTATGCTGCGCATACTTATCTCGCATGGACCAGGGGCCTACCATATATATAGTCTCGTACTTCTCGTCTTGTATTTCCCTTAAGCTAGTTCTACGCAATATAGTGTTATTCTAGTGACCTTCGAGTCTAGTGAGCCTCTTCAGGTACCTAGATAGAAGAGACCCGCTGAGTCTTCGCATTGTCTCGAAGATAGGCCCAAGTCCTCAGAGATCCTCGTCCCTCATCTCTCTTTTGTCCTACGTTCTTCAACCCGTATCGCAGCACGCTCCATCACCACTACGCTGTGCGTTACACCCACAGGACTCGACAGCTCATTCCAGATGTTCACAGGCCATTTATGCTATGAGTACTGTACCCATTGTACACATCATACAGTGTCCCTAGGCGAGTATAGCTGTGCTTGATTTGCACAGTGTCACACAGCTTACTTAATCTGCACAGCGCTGTGTGCTCTGTGCCATTGCTGTGCCACGACTGCACAGGGGGGGACCTTTCTGTCATGCTGTGACAGGGGTAACACACTGTGCAGAGCCTTACAGCACTGCACAGCTAAGTTATGATTTGCTGATGCTAGTGCTATATTGTTTGCTGTAGTGCTACTTGCCAATGGCTACAGCTTGCTATGGTCACTACATAGTACTCTATTGAGTTGCTATGGGTCACTACATAGAATTTTCTGAGGAATAAAGCCACTACATAGTACTCTATTGAGGGGGAAAGACTACAGTCAATGGCACCATAGGTCTTCTCCTTTGAGTGTGAGTTTCATCTGTTTTCGCCATTGAGGGTAGTTCTCCGCTCCAGTTAGCTGACAAATGTGATCATATTTTCCCATGTTGTATGTATGCGCAATAAAGACAACTATATGCAGTCTTTTTTGCATCGGTGGATGAATGAGTGATAACAGCACGAGAACAGTGCCTAGGACAAGCGTGATGAGCTCAGTTGAGCTCAGGGCTCATAACCTGAATGAGCTAGGACGTATGGAACTCAGCGCACACCCAACACCAGACATGGGGGGTTTATGTAATGCACAGCGTAGTGGTGACAGAGCGTGCTGTGATACAAGTCGAAGAACGTAGGACAAAAGAGAGACGAGGGATGAGGTTCTCTGAGGACTTGGGCCTATCTTCGAGATGATGCGAAGACTCGGCGGGTCTCTTCTATCTAGGTACCTGAAGAGGCTCACTAGACTCGAAGGTCACTAGAATAACGCTATATTGCGTAGAACTAGCTTAAGGGGAAATACAGGCGAGAAGTACGAGACTATATATACAGTAGGCCCCTGGTCCGTGCGAGATAAGTATGCGCAGCATGCGCAGTAAAGCGTAGTCCGCAGTAAGAAGTCTGAAGAAGACTGCGGACGAATATGAAATATAAGTGATGCACAGTAAGGCGCAGTCCGCAGTAAGAAGTCTGAAGTAAGGACTGCGGACGGAGACAGAAAGAGTGTCTAAGTGGGTATGGGCAGGGTGCTGTGTGAGACATAAGAGAACAGAGAGATCGGGAACGTATCTAGATAGGCAGGGGACGACCCTGCTACGAATACAACCGCGTATGGTGATAGAGAACAAGTCTGTAGACAAGTGAACGAGAACGAAGTAAAGAAAAACGAGTACCCCCTTCGTAGACCATAACAGTTTATTGCAGTACACCCACTAGTTATAGTAACACCACTTTGCAGGAAATACAGTAATGACTGTACCATCCCTTGCCTGCCTCTCATGCTCGGCCTCAGTCCCCCTGCCATGTCTTGCTCCACTGCATCTTGCAAGATACCACTGCCTTGCGTGCATGGCTCAATCCCATCACTATACTTTGCAAGATGCTTGAGTCCCGTCGTCGGATCTTGCAAGACACCACACACTTGGCATCTCTCTCAGTCCACCATCTCTTGCAAGAAACTAACGCCTTGTGGAGTCATGGTTCAGTCCCATCCCCAAATCGTGCAAGACACCATACACCTAGTATGCTATTGAATCTTGCAAGGCCCTGCACACTCCAACATGTCTCTCACTTCCTTCCCGGACACCCATGCCTCGTGGTCCAGGCCTGTCATCAAATCTTGCAAGACAATGGTGCATGCTTGGCCACATCACTCATTGCCAATGAGTACTGTCAATCTTGCAAGGCCCTTGGCGCTCATATGCATCACTTTCTTGCCAGACACACCCACTGTTACGGTCTACAAAGGGGGTAGTCATTTTCTTTCACTTTTCATTGACTCTTTCGCTCGTCTTCCCTAGTCTCGCTCTATCGTCACCATATGTGGTTGTATTCGTAGTGGAGTCGTCCTCCACACTACCAGATACGTTCTCTCGATCTGTTTCTCTTTATGTCTTACACAGCGCCCCACCCATACCCATACTTAGTCTTTCATTCCGCTTCCGTCCGCAGTCATTCCTTCAGACTTCTCACTGCGGACTGCGCTTTACTGCGCATCTCTTATTTCATATTCTCTTACTGCGGACTGC
>JBBPJP010001092.1:0-10842 GCA_038088775.1 Boletus barrowsii
TCCCATTAGGTTCGAACTGTTGTAGGAAGCGACTAGAACAACTTGAACCTAAACTCCGGTCGAGACCAGAGTGGTTGCGGTGTCCAAAAAAGGAAAACTGAGCTGTTCCCCAACATCATCAACCGTGACGGGCTTAACTGGCCAAGGCTTAACGTTGAAACGCTGACGACCGAGTGCATTCACCAACCCTTGTGGATGCTGAAACACATTGCAATTCTGTGATGGCCCGACAGACTTGGACAAATCGTGGGTTGAGAAAGTGATAGGCGACAACCCGGAGCAACATTGAGAATGCTCCAGAGCTCGAAGGTGTATGAAAAGGAAACCATGTCATCAATGTTTCGTCTACCCTGGCTAGATCTTGTACGCATTGGGTGAGGCCCAGTTATTGAGTTCCACCTCGCAACAAGGCTTTATCCACGCCTTCCATCCGAACTGCTGAGTCCGGGAGATTAGATTTCATTACTTACAACTTAGTACTTACCATAGATTCGAGGATTGGTGTCTTCGATTGTATGCATGGTACACTATGGAATGAGTCCAAGGCTCTTTTTATTGGCAGGATAAAATCAAGTGAAAATAGCTGGGTGTGTTCCGTGAGAATCGAGGATCATGTCCATCAATTGCCTAATCTGGCTTGTATGGATACGTCGAAAGTTCCACACCAGTTGTCAATCGAGAACAATCAGTGCTGACGAATTCCACACCACTTCAGTTGGTATAAGATACAGCGTGTTGTTCTGACGGTAAGCCACATCTCTTTCGACCGCCACTCATTCTCATTTTTGCATCACCACCTTGCACGATGGCCACCAAAATGTTGGACATTAATACTGACAGTGCCACTGCCGACATTGGACAGTATGCAAGAATCGTACGCGTAATTGTACGTTTGGTTTCTGACCATACTGCGTTGTGCTAACCTCAGTGCTCTAACTCCAGCGTAACATGGAGTTTCTCAGATTTCGCAATAAAGAAAATGTCGTCGTGCCTGTCTGTACAGAGGCTCATCCTTCTCCTATGAAACAGTCGGCTTCCAATCTGCAGCCTGGCCAATCACACATGTGCACCACCATAGGCACAGGGCTCAACCATGAATTGGCGATGGCACGTTACCTTATGGATGATCTCACGGACCACGTATTCAGCCACATTGTGTCGACGGAATTGGCACGGGATATTCTACGCCACTTCATCCATGACGGGTTCATTTAAATTTTCAATCAGTCGACTCCACGTTACAACCACAACCTCGAAGCCCTCGATCCGAGCGCTGAGGATGTTCAGCATGCAATTGAACAGGCTTTTAAGGACACGGATATGCACAACTGCATCCGACCGAGTGCAGACAACGACAGTGGACAGTCAGAGTCATCACCTGAGGATACCAAGGAGAAAGAGAAACAGACGAATTCGAAGGGAAGGAGAAAGAAGAAGCAAGCGACGTACTCGTTCAAGTGGAGCACATTCCCTATGGAACCTATAGATGAGGATGAACTCGTCGATTTCCTCAACAAGATCACCGATCGTGTGTTCAATTTTGCGAAGTCCAAGCTCGTCAACGCAGACCCAAAACTGAATCATCGCTTCACTGCTCGTGCTGACAAGAACCGTGCTATGCCACTATCGTATGAACCGGACGGAGAGGATATGCGACCCGACTTCCTTTTGTTGCCTGTGGAAGCATTCTTGGATGACTTCAAGACGATTGATCGGAGATATCTCAACTTTACTGCCACGCGCCTCGTCGGGGAGGTGAAGAACAAGGATCTGGCTGCAGGCGTTGAACAGGTGCAGCGGTACGCGCAGGGATTGAAGCGCGCACAGCCATGGGTACACTATGTACTTGCGATGGCGATCACAAGGGACAAGGCTGTCTTTATGCGTGGGGAGGGAAGTGGCACGGAACGTCTTGAACTGATACTCTCGGACGGTCGTGGTTGTATCGAGTTCATTTGAATCCTCCTTGGTCTTGCATTGGCCGAAGACGTCAATTTGGGCCAAAATCCAGATGTTGAACTCACAAACGAAACACGAACCTGCAGGGTCAACAATATTATCCATCGCTCCGTGGCATCGGATGTACCTTCCACTGCAACAGCCTCTCGCGTGGCCGAAACAACTAATGCTGCAGAGTCAGTTGGGGTTTCGTCTTCCGACATCCTTGATGCCGCATCAGACGTGCTTCCGATCTCCTCTCGTAGTCGGAGTGCTTCCGCTGCTTCCAACTGCAGTGCCTCGGTCACTGCCAAGGCGCTTCTCGGCTCCTCCCGTACTCACAATGCTTTGCTTGCTTGCCGCCAGCCTCCCCCTACTGCGTCTTCTGCATCTTCGAAGAGAGGTTACACCAATATCGAAGGAGGCCATCAAGACAGATGAAAAAAGAAATGTAAGATCGACGAATCGGTCACCGCACAAGAGGATCGGATGGTGTTTTTCCTGCTGCGCGTGTATCGACACACATGTCTGGGGATACTATTCACGTCCAGCTCTATCCGTGGACGAGGGACGACAGTGTTTTGCGTGGTTGATCTGAGTGACGAGAATGCGAGACTAGCTTTGAAGATGTCATGGCAAGATCTGGAATGAACAGATCACCAGGCTGCGGTGATGAAAAAATTGGAGGACAATCCTCATCCTAACGTGATCGTGCCAATCGAGTATGTTGTCTCAAGCAACTTAGGATTCAGTTCACTAACATCGTTTTAGAATGTTTAATGCTGATAGGAAAGGGCAGATGTGCACGACCCTTGGTGGCATCAGAGGGTTTCTCGACGAACAGATGGATCTTGTGAACATCGAAAATCGGGTGCTCAACGTATCTGTTTCTGAGCTGAAGAGACCGGTGAAATATTTCTGGGGTGTGCATGACTTTGTGTGGGGGTTACGTGGGGCACTATTAGGTATGTATCTCGAGCCCACGTCATTGTTGAGCTTTATATTGATGCAAGACATGACAGGGCATGAGTTTCTTACAAGCATTGGTATTCTACACCGTGATATCAGCGAGAACAATATCGTCTTGGGTCTGTATCCTTGGCAAGAGAGAGGATATGTGATCGACTTCGACATGGCCATTTTGCAGGATGCAGAGGAACCCACGCTATATTCATCGACTCAATCCGTCGACTGACCTACTGAGCACGCAGGGCCGAGCACACCCCTCCCCCGATGGACAGATGAGACAAAGCATGTGAAAGGGATCCGAACGGTGAGCATATCTCTACATAATTTTCGTATCGGCCACTCACTCACATGATCGCAAGGGTACCTTCCCGTACATTTCCTTCAACGTCCTCATGGGCGAGAGACATACTCATTTCGATGATGTGGAGTCATTCTTCTATGTCCTCCTCCTATTCTTTTTCTCCTATGTGGGCCCTCTTCCCAAGACAGAGCTTGAGAATGCCCACGACAACGGATTCATTCCGACTTCGGCTGATGTGTAGTGTTCCGGTAAGGCTGCAAATACATAGTTCCAGCTCGATGGCATGGATATGCGTAGGAAGCAAGCGAATAGCTCGTCGTCAATGTCGCGCTGCATCATGAGCAGGTTACGACGGTATGCTTTCATTTTTGTAACGTGCACTGCTGCATCCTCGCCATCTGTGTAGCGGGTGGTGACGAGTGCAGTCATGGTCAACGTCCAGTTGGTCGCCGTCGTGCCCATGTAGAGTCGACGTGCCTCTGCCCATATTTCCACTGCCATTGATAAATATCCGATTTCCTGCTGTCGTTCTTCCGTCATTGCGGCCGTTAATACTGAGCAGACAAATAAATTCGCCTTCTGCCAGCGCACGGGATGGTGCTTAGTGTCGGTCGTATTGCCTTTCGGCATGGTAAAGTTAGGGTTTAGGTAGACGTGCAGTGAGACGGTTTGGAGCGCGCATAGGATAGCGTCGGTCCATATAGCATAGTTGGTCACATGGAGTTTCGGCTTGATACGAAATAGGTGGGTGCATTTCAACGGATCAATTGATTTCTGTAGGGTAAAATGAACGGTATCCTCTTCATTCTCTGTCCCTCCATCCACGATGCTCGGAGACGTGCGCCAGAGTCTCGCGGGTGACGGTTTGCGGGATCTTGAGTCGCTGATAGGCGGTTGTAGGGAGCATAGTGTCTGTGTCGATTGCGCTGTGGTAGTAGCGGTGCTGGCGTCGGTTGCCGATTGATTGGCAGGGAATACCGCCGAGCCTAGGTGGCAGACAGTGCTGGAAGCTGGGGGTCGGCCGCGCGAGGGTGGTTGCGACATGCTGCACAGTTCGGGTGAACTCGGGTAAGGACAGGTCGAGGGTTGGTGTTGTAATAGAGCGATGGGACGTATTTACGACGAGATGGTGGTTCCGTAGATCGTCGGGTCCCTTCTCCTGTGCACTACTCAGGGCTCATAAGCTGAAAGCATGCCGCGAGAGGTGCGGAGCAACCAGAGCTAATAACGAGGGAGCTTGAGCTTTAGTGAACTAGGTACAATCAGCAAGGACCTGGACCATAGGATGATGTAGAGTATAGGGCTTACCTCCAGTCTCATTCACGAGTCGGCAACTGGAGGAAAAGTGGAAACGACGCGCGTCAACTAGTGTAGTCCAAGTAATCCGAGGCTGATCTCGTTCCATACCCTGATAGCATCTGTATCACGAGCTCGTCAGACGATTGACGTCTCGAAGATTAGACGAGTACTCACAAAGTGGTTATAGTGTTAAATTTTAGTCCCACTGGTCAGGATGTTCATGAATGGATCGTCGGGGAGGTCCAGTAACAGCTCCTTGGTGGCAGGGACTTATTTATCAAGATTCAAGGAATGTATTGATGGCATCGCACCCAATCGACGTCCACTCGTCAGTCTTGAAGATTGCGGAGGAGCAGACGTGTAGGGCAACTTGGACATGTGCTTTGTAGCGGGGGCAGATTCACTGGCAAGTAAGTTGAGTGAAAATTTTGCTCTTTCTTCGTTGCTTTTCGCTGCATCCACACCCAACCTCGTTGGATCCTCGCAGCTCACTCTCCTAGCACTATGTCCTGAGCGCGCAAACAGCACTCCCATCATTCCAGTTGCCATCCAGGGCTAGCTAGCGCCACCGGTACGCCACATCAAAATCACGCAACAACCATTTGAAAGGGTCCATCGACCATTCATACCCACCATTCCTTCGTGAACGAACAAAACTATACAAGTCGGTCAGACTAGAGCAGCCCTTGCGCTTGCCGGATCAGACTGGGTGTCGTGACTTGTCCAGGCGAAAGACACCGCCAGCGGATGTGTTGAAGACTAATTGCATAGCAAGTATAACCAAAACATAGTCTGTGTCATTCATTGAATCCACTCTATTGGATGGCGAAGAGCGATCCCACGGCCACACGTGTGAGCCGTGGGGACCGCATGGCAGCGAACAAACGCTGGAAGGAATCCGAAAGGTCCCGACAGCTCACGTTACCTGTGGGAGATAAGGCCTCGTGCCACTATATCTAGGACCGAGCTCCTTGGCTGGAAGCTCCCACCCACCCACTCGTGCATCCCCATTCGCAACCAATCCGCCGGAGGTCGTGTCGTCCGCACGCCATAGTGCCTCTGCGGTTCCTCTCAGCAGGAAAAACCTACTCCACCGGCAGGGCTTTAGATTGGTAGCTGGTCCCTAAACGGTCTCGGAAGGTAAGGCGGTAGGGGTAGCGGTGCCCCCTGACGAGGGCTTTCGCCAGCTCGAAACCGCTCCACCCCCGTCTTCTCTACCTGTCACTACTCGTACTGTACACCGATCAGCTCCCATCTTGGGACCGGTGGTCCGACCCTGATCCTCGGAGAGGGGTGTCCGACGGACGAGCAAACAGGATGAAAGCCCGAGTGTCCCTCTTCGCACACAGACCTCGAACTGGGGCCCGAAAGGGCCCCAGTTATCCATCTGTGCCCCTTCCAGACCCTGTCTTGGCGTATATCATTTGTGGATATCACGAGTTGAAGGGTATATCTCCTCACCCTTCCCTTTATCTGTATTTCACGCACACTCTTTGGAGCTGCTTGTCCCGCCATTGATGTTAAAACCCGTAACAGTTCAGGCACAGCATTGCCCTCTGACAGTACCCAATGCATCAATGCATTCGAATCCACCTCTACGTGTCTACAGGCTTCCTCGTAATATGCGAGCTTCACTTTCGGGTCTGTCAATTCTTCAGGTTAGGGCACTGCACTGTGTTCGCGTTCGATATGTGGGCCCGAGTCTTAGTCTGCTTTTCCGACGGGGATGTGAAGATATGAGGGGAAAGGGGTATGTCATCCATGGGGGGTGAGGGATCCCATGAAAAGAGGGAAAGAAACATACCAATGATGTCCTTGCTCACGGGAGTCATCCTCAAGGAGTACGCGCGAAAAGAGGTCGTGGATCATCTGTGCAAGGTATCATCCTGAACGAACCTGGAACGACTGTGTAGCGCGGAGATACAGGCACGGAAAATGAAAATGGGACCACAGGTGTACGAAATGTCAATCACAGCAAGCATCAACATTGAAATTCATTCCCGTGGGATACAGATCACGTCCGTCCCAATTGTTGCTTGTGTACTCCCGATGCTTCTTGTTGGTGCTTGGTCCGTGCGACTCGGAGAGCTTGGTGGCTTTGTTGGGAGTAGAGAATCCGTAGTCGACCAAATTGCAACGAGGAAAATAACAGACTCGAAAGACAAATGGACTGGACAAGAATCAACACTTATGTTCCGGTACACACTAACTAGTGGAGTGTCACCTGGATGCGGACGAGGAGACACGTGTAAGGACTGCGAGGGTCACAAGTAAACGAGGAGCATGGGATGCCCCGACCTGAGAGATAGAAAGAGGATCAGAGGCGAAGCTCGGTATAAAGTCCGGGGAGTGCGTCATCTTTACATCGAAGGGACGAAAAACATGTCCACAAGTCTCTGCAGCTGTCCATCATGGTAACCCAGCATTGCCTTGGCGCGAAAAACCGGCGCAATAAACAGCTCAACTGAATCTTGAGCGGGTCAGAGTATTCCAGTGATAATTGGGAATTGGCGTGGCTGAGTTGAGAGACTTTAAACCTTCACCTTCAACGCAACAAATTTGTGCCAATACATGTTTGCTCCTCGAAATCGCACACCACAACCAAGAGCATTCTTGTCAACCAGAAGGCATAGTTTGCCTCAACTCTAGAGGTCAACTGGCAAGAACGCAAAACCTGCGATCACCCCAAAATCTTTCTCCGACAGCACGCCAACTCGACGATCGGGACACTTGGAATGCCAATCATGTGTTCACAGAACTCCGACCAGCACACTGGGGGCATATAAAAGAGGGACATCCAGGCCGGTAAGGTGAAACCCGTCCCCTCATCGATGCTCGTCGTTCCTCCCACTTTCACCTCAAATCTCTTGCGTAACCTCGCCTTGTTTGCTTCCTTTGTCCGTTGTCGCATGGGCCCTGTTTCCTCTTGCATCGTTCTTGGTCCCTCTGAGCCTTGCGCTTCGATGTGGATGTTGGGCTACTTCGCTGCCAGGAGCTCGCTGCCAGAAACCGACTCGACGCTCAGGTGACCTATTTCCAGATGGCTACGCAAATGGTGTGTGAACTTCCTCATGCACTACAGAACATTCTGGATGACTTTTCGGTTGACAGAGGTGACATAGGGGAAATCCCTATAGCACACCATCTTTCACCAAGGCCTGAGAGTCGACCATAGGTAACGGGCGAGCATCCTCATCGGGTCTTTAGCCTGGGGGTTTGTGACACGTCCCTCCCTTGTGTCCACCATTTAATTTAACCCGAGTACCTAGTGGATCCTGAGGCACACCTGACCGACTGTCCTATGTGTATCAAGGTGTGTCTGTCGCCGCTTCCTGTGTATGTCTATTGGCTCCTTGGTCGATTGCTAAAAGAAGTTGTCGTAGATGCCATGTCACACAGTTGTTTGGCATTTACAAGGTCGATGTACGGTCAGTGGAACGGCACGACCAGATGCCCTACTCGTGAACCACTTTCGGTGAGTGTTTTTCGACGAGCGTCTTGGTTTGACTACTGCTGACAATGTATGTTGTTGTTGTGATGCACTCAGCCATCAAGTGTGAAGGTACTGTGATCGTCCAAGTGCCCACGACGGGCATGGCGTGCCCCCTCGGGTTTCGGTTTGTCATGGACCAGTTGGAACGAGGTGCGAGGGGTCATGGGATGTGTGTCGTGGCCAAATGGTGGATTCTGTATTGGGAACTTGTTGTCATATGTCGTCTCAAGGGTAGCTAGCAAGAGGTTATGTTTGGTTTACTGGTGGTCTTCTTCGCATCAACGTGGTAGAGGATCTGTGTCTGAAGGTTGTTTAGTTGAGACGAGCACACGTGTATCCCATGTTTTGCATGACCTATGCCTATGGAACGCCTATAGATGATACGGTATAATGTTGACAATGGATCATTCATACACCACACGCAAGTATCGTTTCCTGGGTAAATTTCCTACCCGAAGTTCTCTCAACTGAAGGATTGCTGGTCTGGTACTTATGAGACGGTGAAGCTGCCAGTGCTGTGAGTCATTCAGTCTGACACTTCCTCAACCTCATGCTCATAACTCGCATAGTAGGTACCAGTACCGGGATCATACCTCCTATGAGCCCTGTCTATCCAAGCCCATCCTCATCAATCTGACATCTCCGCACAGTATCAAATGCACACATTCATGGCGCTCATGTAGGAAACGATCCCAACATGAACAAGGTCTGTTTTCCCTTGCCCTTTTACCTTTTACCATTGACCCCCATCTCCGACTGCTCTTGCACCGTCAGAGATGACGTCTGCATCTGCATCGACTCCACGCTGACCGAGTCCGCACCCGAGCCCGTACCCACGCTCTCGTTCGCATTCGCACTCACATTCATCTTCCAAGTAGACATCACAGGCCCCGTCCCATCCCTCAATGTATGCCGCAACTTGCCGCTCATAGGCGGCCTGATCATCCTCGGCTGGGCCGTCGGGAGCTCCGGAAACGCCCAGGGCGTTGTCGTGTTGGTTGGCAAAACGAAGGACAGGTGAGCAGCGGGAACCGGTCGAGCATGGTGCTTGATGATGCTGTGGGGGTACTCGCACCCAGGACGCTGCGCAAGGTCAACGACGATGTGTTGGCCACGCAATAAAAGCAGCATCTCGTCTGAGTGTCCCGGTATAAATGCAAAGTGAGCCGAAACTACAAGGAAAAACATGTACTCGAAGACGAGGGGATCGACATCATCTCTAATTGGACTTGCACGCCCACTGGGCACCAAAAGCTGTGGCATCTGCATCCCTTCTGTCGTCATCATTGTCAAGTGTCCCCAAACGCCTCGCGTCGCCCCCCACTCGTTCTGCCTGGTGTCTGCACGATCTGAGGTGGTGGCTCTCGATCCCCTCGATCGCACCGTCCTCGCCGACTTGTCCCACCCGCATCATCAAACTCAAACTCAGCTTGGGCCCGTCGCGCGTCTCTTCTATGATCTTTCGAGCTCATATCCGCCCCATGCACCTCTACCTGATGCGCCTTGAGATTGAGTTCCGAGTTGAACACAATACAATTTTGAGCTTGACAGTCGGCATTGCTACACCCGAAATGCGCCTGCGAGAAATGGAGCTCCTAGGACGAGCGTCAAGCAACCGACGCCACACACAAGGCAAAGGCAAGGTGAAATCGACCTACAAGGCTTCCGTAATTGTGTAAACTGTACACCGTCCTCGTCGTCAACGGCAGAACGAGGCGACGGAGAGTCGAAGACGTACTATTGATTTCGAATGTCGTTGCATATGCATAGAAAGCATTCATCGTGCCGATCGCATATGTGCACAAAGAGTTCGTCGTCACCGAAAAAGCATTCGCGACAGAATTCATATAATGGGTGGATGCCGCCTTCGATGGGGTCCTTGAGCAGTGTATTCGGTCGATGTGGTATCGAGGGTACATTGCATGCTTGTGCACAAACACTTTTTTACATTGGACACACAGATCACTATTTGACGAGTGTAAAATAAACCAAGGACGAGGAGAAGGTGCGTACCCAAGCAGCTTTCCATGCATGGCGCGCACGTGCAGTGTGAGATCACCCCATCCAGGCGCGGTGTAGTCACATTCAGCATCTGGACAGTTGAATTGGAGGAGAACGAGCGTTTCTTCCATCATGTCTTGCGTCTCAAAAAAGATGGCGAGTTTAGGGTATTTGTAAGGGATTGCATCTGGCTTTATCTACACCTTCCATCCGAACCGTCGACTCGGACTGAGTCCAGGAAATTACTTACCACAAACTTGAGTTGGCGGTTTGTTATCTTCGATCGTATTGATTGTACATTATGGAATGAGCCCGGAGCACGTTTCGTCGGCAGGATAAAATCATGTCAAAGTAGCTATTGAGCTTGTGTCACTGTTATTGTGTTCGACGGTTGCACTGATCGTGAGAATCGAGGTCATGATCATCAATGACACCACAACCAGACATCCATAGCTGTCAATTGAGAACAATCAGTGCCAACGAACTCCACACCACTTCAGTTTGGTATAAAATATGGCGTGTTGTTCTGATGGTAAGCCACATCTCTTTCGACCACCACTCATTCTCATTTTTGCATTACCACCTTGCACGATGGCCACCAAAACGTTGGACGTTAATACTGACAATGCCACTGCCGACATTGGACAGTACGCAAGAATCGTACGCGTAATTGTACGTTTGGTTTCTTCTCGTACTGTGTTGTGCTAACCTCATGTGCTCTAACTCCAGTGTAACATGGAGTTTCTCAGATTTCGCAATAAAGAAAACGTCGTCGTGCCTGTCCGTACAGAGGCTCACCCTTCTCCCATGAAACGGTCGGCTTCCAATCTGCAGCCCGGCC